>VXBR01007141.1:21640-36783 GCA_013400215.1 Cisticola juncidis | reverse complement strand
AAACATTAAAAAAAAAAAAAGAAAAAAAAAGCCTCAGCTCCTGTTTGGTGTTGATTTTGGCTCCTCAGGGGCTCCTCTGCCATGGCTGGGGCTTCAAAAGCTGCTGGTAAATAAATCCCACCCATTTTCAGCAGTGGGTTACGTGTGCTGGCCTTTCCTTCTCTCCCAGTGGATTTGAGAAATCTCAATTTTAACTGAGCCCCCTGCCCATGGACAGGGTGGGCTTTGAGGTCACTTCCAACCCAAACCAGTCTGGGCTTCTAGGACTCATAAATTTGGATTTATTTTCTTTTTTAGTGGGGTTTTCTAGGCACTGAGCTGTGCTGGTGTAGTGGCACTGAGCAAGTGGAAAATGAAGTGAGTTAAGACTCCATGAAATTTGGATTTATTTTCTTTTTTAGTGGGGTTTTCTAGGCACTGAGCAAGTGGAAAATGAAGTGAGTTAAGCAGGGCTCAGGTCAGGGTTGAGGAGACCCAAAGCAGGGTCCATGGGAAATGCAGGATATGGTGCCTCATTTCAGGAATTCTGTGCTAACTCTGTTCTCCAGCTGAGCTGGGAATCCAGATTAATGCCTGGATCTGTGTCTCATACTCTTCAATTTATTGTAAGTTTTATGTATACAAATATGTGTAAAATATGGGGTTTTTTTCCCTTTGACACCTAGTGCATGGCTGGAATTTGTGTGGTGGGTTGCACCTGAGTTTCTTTGGAAAAAGCTTTTTTTTTTGGAGACTGGGTGATCTTTCCCCAGAGGAACTAGGATGGCATTAGAGAGGAAAAGGAAAAAAAAATCAGATGAAGCCTTTAATTTTATTGTAGAAGTTCCTACTGTGCAAAGACTGGGCAGAACACTGTGGATCTTCCAAGCAGTGTATGTAGTAAAGTCTTTTATTGAACCTTGAGTCATTTATTGTAAATGCAGCAATAGAAATGGTTTCTAAATGATAAAGCACACGTGTGTGTGTGTAAAAAGGAGGGCCTGAATTTTAATGTCAGTTTTCTGACAAAGGCTTATGAAAAATAAGCATCTCCTCATTCTTGCTCTGGTCTAAGCTGTGCTGATTAATGGGTGTTGCTGTAGCTGACAATGAACTGATAGAAAAATGATGATTCACAGAATTCCAGCTTTGCAGGCTCTGTCAAATATTCATTTCTTCCTTTACAAGAGGAGTAAAATGTGAATTCCTTTGGAGACAGCAGTGCTGCAGTCACACAGCTGAATATTTATACCTGAAGGAATTAATGCTGTGGATTAGAGAGCAAAATCCAGCTTGGGATGGCTTTGCTTTCATTGAGTATTCCTGCTGTAAATTCCTTTTAAATGGGAACAGACTGAGCCAGAGAGCAAAAGGGAGACTGGAGCACTTTTTTTTTTAGCATAAATGTGTTTTGTGGTTTTCAATTAGGCTCCTGTCTGGCTCTTAGGTGTGTGATATCTGAATTAAAACAATGATCCAATTTGATTTCTCATGCAGACAGTTAAGACTGATTTATCCTGAGCTCTCCTGCTGGCTGGGAGGGGCATTACTCTGATTTTACTCTGATTTTGCCTGATTTTACTCTGATTTTACTCTGACTTTACTCTGACTTTACTCTGACTTTACTCTGACTTTACTCTGACTTTACTCCGACTTTACTCGGATTTTACTCGGATTTTACTCGGATTTTACTCTGACTTTACTCTGACTTTACTCTGACTTTACTCGGATTTTACTCTGACTTTACTCTGATTTTACTCCGATTTTACTCCGACTTTACTCCGATTTTACTCCGACTTTACTACGATTTTACTCCGATTTTACTCCGATTTTACTCGGATTTTACTCGGATTTTACTCGGATTTTACTCGGATTTTACTCTGACTTTACTCTGACTTTATGGGCTGTTCCAGTGGCTGGTGTTGGTGGGGAAAATGAGAGGACAGGAGCTCTGTCATCACTGTCCCCTGGCACCCTGGGCAAACAGCCTGGCCCTTTTTGATGCTGTTCAGGGCAGTGTGCAGTGTCTGTAATGATGCTCATTACTCACCTCCCCTGGAATGCTCAGGGTTAATTAATAGCCCTGCAAACCTCCCAGAAATGGGCTGGCAGGGAGGCACTGCCAGCTCAGGTGGATTTGACTCACCTTGCTGGGGACAGTCCCTGTGCTCTCCATGGGCTGAGGGCTCTCCATGTGCTGCTCCCGAGGGCAGGAGGAGCCCCAGGAAATCCTGAATTCATGGTTCAGCTGCCCAGGGCCAGGGGCTGCTGGCCTGGCCCAGCCTGGGCTGCCCGGGACAGACCAGGTGGGTTCACCTGAGCGGGACCCAGGGCTGGCAGGGAGGTCCTGGGGGCACCAGGGAAGGGCACCAGGGAAGGGCACCAGGGAAGGGCACCAGGGAAGGGCACCAGGGAAGGGCACCAGGGAAGGGTCTGCATTGCCAGGATCTCACTGCAGGATGCCCTGGGATGGTGGGACTCACCCAAGGGGATCTTTCACTCTTCTGTAATTACTGGATTTTAAAATGAAGCTTCATCCTACTCTCCTTTTGTTTTTTTCCCTTTTTTTTTGTTTCCTTTTTTTTTTTTGTTTCCTTTTTTTTGTTTGTTTCCTTTTTTTTGTTTTTCTTTTTTTTCCTTTTTTGTTTTTTTTTCCCCTCTTTTTGNTTTTTTGGCATCTTTAGGAATATTCCACATAAATCAGCATTGGTTCTTTTTAACACAAAGCAAGGATGAAAATCATCCATGTGATTAAAAAACCAACCCCACGTGTGTGTGACTTTCCCCTGGCTGCCTAAGACAGCCCTGGAATTTGGCAGCCTGCTGGAAGTGATTTTGAAATTGAGTTTGCTGTGCTGTGCTTGAGTAGTGTTTACATGTCCCCTTTTGTTCCTCTTATTTCTTTCTCAATCATTTATTCATGTTAACGTGTTAGGTACCAGAGAGGAGAGGGAGGCAAAGAAATCCTGAGGTGAAATTCAATTAGACACCAGCATTAATCATTCTGTTTGTATCTCTAAATATCTGACATAATTCACCAAAGGAGTTTCCTTTAATTGAAGAGATTAAGGCATGTTAGTTGTAAATTGCCACTTTAGTTCTGGCAATTTTATTCATTTGACAAATATATTTGATGTTACTTCTCATGAAATAATCTTGTGTGAGAGAGTTACTCTCAGGTCTTGTGAGTTGGGAAGAAATAGTGATTTTTCATATTAATGAAAAATTCATATGAAAAATCACTGGGGTGATTGCATCCCAGATTCTTCAGCACTTCCAAACTTTGAGCACCCTTGACAGATAAATAATGAATTATAATATCAAATTAACTGGGTTTTTGCAGAGGCAGCTGGGAGTTGGGTCTGGGGAATTGGATCCATCCCTGGACTGTTTTTCTGAAGAAATAATTAGGACTGTGGAGGATTTTATCAGTGTGTGGGTGCAGCATCCTCACCTCTGGAGGTGTCTGTGTGTGCAGCCCTGGAATGTGGCACTCCAGGGGTGTGCAGAGAGCTCAAACTGGGATTCCTGAATGGACTGGGAGCATATGGGAAATGCCAGAAATAATGAGCACGTTTCTGATGAATAATTTAATATTTCACCATTAAAATAAACCCCTCACAGTGTTTGACACAGCACAGCTGAAACACTGGGAGGAGAAATTTTGGAAAGGGAAAGGAGCCCTTGTTTAAATTCTGTTTTAATCAGCAGCAGCAGAGGAAATTTTAACACTTAGGAGGAAGATGTGAGTAAGGTTTTAGGATGGGGTTGTGGCTACTCCACTGTGGAGCAGAGGAAAGGATGGGGAGGTGAAGGGCTGCAAACACAAACTCTTTGTGAAATAAGCCAGGAAAGCACAGCAGAAACTGCTAGAAGCAGGAGCTGGGAGAAATGGGCCAGAATTGTTTTAAAAATAAGAAAGGATTGGGGTTTTTATTCCTTTCTCTTAATCCTAAAATTCACATTTTATCCTGCATTGAAAATTTGGGGTGAAAGGAAATGACAACCGAATATTTCTGGGTTGTTTTGCAAAGAGTTTTGGCACCCAAGGCTCCAGGGCTGTGTTTTGGGGAGAGGGAGGTTCCTGAGCATCCTTAGGGAAAAAACCTTGTCCTGATGCCCACCCAAACCCCCTCAGATAAATCCAGGAGCTCCTGCAGAGCTGTCCCCAGCAGAGCAGCTGGAGCTGCACAGGCTCAGCAGCATCTCCACTCAGCTTTTGTCTCCTGGACCTGTTCTGCTGCCTCTTCCTGCTGCATTTATTCTAGAATAAACAGATATTTCTGTCTGAGAGCAAGTGCAGCCTCTCCCTGCTTTGTGAGCACTGAGTTCTTCATTCAAATCTCCTCCTGCTCTGAAGGGAGAGCCCTGGCTGCCTCCCTGCCTCCCTCCCCACGCCCAGGAGCTCCTGGATTTGCAAATGAATTATTCCTGTGGTTCCTGCAGGGAGTTTCTGGGCTTTTCCCACACTTTGGGGGCAGCTGGATTCCTCCCTGCCCTCTGATGCTCCATGGGGAGGCCCAGGGTTGGTCACTGCTCAGGAACCTTCCCCAAACTGGATATTTGTGACTTTTTTGGGTTTTTTGGTGGTGTTTAAGGTGTTCAGGAGTGGGGTTGGAAGTGGAGGGTGGTGGGGTTGGGGTGGTCCAGGGGCTGCTGGAGGAGCAGGAGTTAAACCTCCCATCCTTGTGCAAGTGGGAATCCCCACTCCTGCCCTCCCTCCCAGAAAGGATCCAGAAATGTTGGACATTTTTATATTTGAGTCATAACCAGCCTTGGTTTGGGGAGAAATCAGGAGGAATTTGATGAAAAATGTGTCCAGCACAGGTTTAGCTTCACTCCTTGCTGTGTTTACTCCCTGTTGTTGTGAATAACTGGGAGCACATCTCCAGCTCCCTGCATTTATAACCCTTTTTTTTTGTGATTAACACAGCAAGGTTTGAGGGAAGAGGCTTTTCTTTCTTAGAGAAAGGTTTGGGTGAGCAGTAGGAGAGTGTGATGGAAAATATCTGAGTTTGGGGCTTCAGGGAGACCTGGTTTGCTCTGGGCCAGAAGCAGAAAGGGAACTAAAGCAGGAAAAAAACCCTTTATATTAAAAATATTCACCAATTTTGCTGTCTATGCAGTGTTGGCTTTGTCCCCCTGCAGGAGAGGAAGCCATTGAAATAAATATAAAAAAGTTGTTTGGAGAACTTATTATTGCAGGTTGTTTAGTGGGCCCAAAGCAGTTTGTGCCTCCCAGGGCCACACAACACTCGGGGGGCTCATTACAAAGAGGATTTTTAGTCCAAATTATTCTCTGAATCTTGAAACTATGAACTGGGGGATGTGTGTGTGTGTGTTGCCTTTGATTTCAGTAATAGCCCATGTGTTAAAATGACTTTTAAATTGTTTATCCCGTAATTCCATGCTGCAAAACACTGATAAAATGGAGTTTTACTACTTGCCCATGGTGTTTTTTCCAGCATTCAAAAATTGGGAAAGCACAAGCAAAGCTTTGCCTGAGGTTTTTTTTTTCTTTTTTATTTTGGCTTGGTGTCAGTTGGGGGAAAACCTTTAACTGAGTACAGACAATTCTAAAATAGCTGTGAAACTTCCTGGAGAGGAGGAGCTGCAGTGCTCCTGCTGTTTGCACATGGGTATTTGAAATGTATTGATAAACTTTTATTTCTTTTGAGTAAACAGTTGTAGAATCTAAAAATAGATGATTATTACCTGGTGTACTCAAACATATTACCCTTATCAGGCTTGTTTTAGGAGTTGCTCACGTTCTGCTGGTGGAATTAGGGCCACGAATCCCTGCCCAGGGGAATTTAATCTAAGTTCTGGTTTTAAACATCCTCCCCAAAAGTCAACAGCATGGGCTGTGTTTTGATGATAGCAAAGCAGGACCTTCATTAGACAGAAAAAAATATTTAAATACTTCATTTGAATACTGGGTGGATTAAATACCTTGGCAACTTTGTCAGCATGATTAATTGCAGGATTTTGAGCATCCACTTAAAAGCTTTGCAGCCTCGCATCACTTTGCAGTCTGAGAATATCAGATGAGTGGTGTGTTTGGGGTTTTTTTTTGTGTGGATATGGAAAAGCAATGTCCAGGCTGGCTGTGGTCAGGGGGATTCTGGAAAATTTTACATTTTCAGGTGCCAGCCCTGCTGGAGGCACCACCCAGGGCAGAGGCAGCGCCTGCCACGCTCCTGCAAGTGCCTGGAAAAGCTGGGAGCCCCAGGTAATTAGTGATGCACATAAATTAGGGTGTAGGTGAGGAAATAAAAGCTGAAAGTCCTCAGTTCTTCCCTGAGACCGAGACCAGCCTTAATTTTTGCTTTTAAGCACGTCTGGCGTCCCCTCCTTTCCCTTCATTAATGCAAATCTCCCAGCACTCGTCTTGCACCTCAAAACAATTTCATCAATCTCTGCTGGAAAGAATTTCAGCTCCCAACACCTCCAGCTCTGTTTATATATTTATAACTACAAAGGGATTCTTGTCAGTCGGTGTTACCCATGCTATTATTTCTCAAATGGAATATCTGGCTGTAGAAAGAATATTTACCTTTTCCAGGGCTCACAGTGCTTGTGAACCTGAATCTCCCTCCTGGCTCTGGTCTTAAACAAAAGGCTCTGTTCCTCCTCTTATATCATTTTCACTTCAAAGCTGAGCTTTTAGGTTACTAGGGAGGTTTTGAAGGCTTTTGGCTGGTGACACAGCTCGTTCCCTGGAATTCTGTTAATATATAAAGGCTTTTCTAAGTCATTAAACCTCCCAGCCACGTTGGGGTTGCTGGGCTGGGCCTGTCATTAGTCACAGCCCTGTTTGTAATCGTGCACCAATAAAAACAGTCAGAAGTACCAAGTCCTTCACTCTTGGAGTACAGCCTCTCATAAGTGATGGCAGGAGAAATGGGAATAATTTAGTGATGTGGTAAGAATATGTCAAAATATGTGATTCAGCGCATTCTCTGAAAGTTACTTGTATATTTAAACAGTTATTGCTTTTACTCACGGGTTGTAGTGTTTGGATGGTTTTAACTTTAGCAGACTGAATGGAGTGTTGGCTTTAAACCCAGCTGTAATTTTTAATTTGACTTCCCTGCAGTCTCCAAAGGGGGATGCCAGGACATCTCATCCTGATGTTCAGCACCCGAGTGTGTGGCAGCTCCAGGAGACAGGGGTTGAAAAAGGATGAGGCACAAGGTCTAAAATCACTGCTCCAGCTTTGTCTCAAGTGGAGATTTCATTCATTTTGGCTTTTTCTTGCCTTTCCTTGCTGCGGGGAGCCTGAAGGAGAACCCTGTGTTAGGCTGGGGGTGCAGTTTAACCCGGCTGCTTCTCAGTCAGGGCTGAGGCTCACAGCCCGTGCTGGCTGCCACTGCCACTGCCACTGCTGCTGTGTCCTGCTGTCCCTGGGCTGTGTCCTGCTGTCCCTGGGCTGTGTCCTGCTGTCCCTGGGCTGTGTCCTGCTGTCCCTGGGCTGTGTCCTGCTGTCCCTGGGCTGTGTCCTGCTGTCCCTGGGCTGTGTCCTGCTGTCCCTGGGCTGTGTCCTGCTGTCCCTGGGCTGTGTCCTGCTGTCCCTGGGCTGTGTCCTGCTGTCCCTGGGCTGTGTCCTGCTGTCCCTGGGCTGTGTCCTGCTGTCCCTGGGCTGTGTCCTGCTGTCCCTGGGCTGTGTCCTGCTGTCCCTGGGCTGTGTCCTGCTGTCCCTGGGCTGTGTCCTGCTGTCCCTGGGCTGTGTCCTGCTGTCCCTGGGCTGTGTCCTGCTGTCCCTGGGCTGTGTCCTGCTGTCCCTGGGCTGTGTCCTGCTGTCCCTGGGCTGTGTCCTGCTGTCCCTGGGCTGTGTCCTGCTGTCCCTGGGCTGTGTCCTGCTGTCCCTGGGCTGTGTCCTGCTGTCCCTGGGCTGTGTCCTGCTGTCCCTGGGCTGTGTCCTGCTGTCCCTGGGCTGTGTCCTGCTGTCCCTGGGCTGTGCCCTGGTGTCCCTGGGCTGTGCCCTGGTGTCCCTGGGCTGTGCCCTGCTGTCCCTGGGCTGTGTCCTGCTGTCCCTGGGCTGTGTCCTGCTGTCCCTGGCTGTGCCAGGGTTCCTGCCTGTCCGAGTCCAGGACATCCCTGTGGCCACCCTGGAGGGTTTGGGGACAGGACAGGGGGTCTGGGATCTGTACAGGGGGGTCAGAGCCTCACACAGAGCCCAGGAGGACACTGCCTCTGATCCCTGCCATGGCAGTGAATGCCCACATTGTATGAAGAATCACAAGCTGAGAGAATTCAAAATAAGCAGTATTTAGTTTATCATAGAATGTAAATTTAGAATCCGGGATTTTTAGTATCTGGGGCTGAAGAGACAAGCTGGAGGAATTGGGGAGTGGCCCCTGTGCTCCTTGTTCTTGCTCTCGTCCCCCATCTTTTCCTGAGTTGGATTTTAGAGATTGGTTTAGAGTAGAAATGCCATGTTAGCATAGGCAGTGAGTATTGGTAAGATTCTGTAAATAAAAAGTGCATTTTGGACGGTGGTTGGGTCAGGGAATGGTACAAAGGGTCTGGGACCCTCTGACCTGCCCAGTCCCTGCGTGCCCTGCTCTGCTGGGGACGCCCTGCAGAGCTGAGACAGAACTGAGATAATGAAGAATAAACACGGACTGGGGACTCAGCTGTCGTCTCTACCTCTGGTGTGAAACACTCAGGGCTAGAGAAGATGAAAAACCTGATTGCCTCGGGGAACAGCAACCCCGAGGAGAAGCTCAGGGAGCTGTAACTCTGAGATCTGCCCGTGGTGCTGTGGCAGTGCCAGGGCAGTGCCAGGGGATGGGGATGGCTGCGGGGCCCCGGGCACAGCGGGGTTTGGAGCTGCTGCAGATCCGTGTGGGTGAGAGCTCTGCTGTTTCATCTGGGCGGGAGCTGGGGCTTGGTGGTTCTGTTTTGCTGCCATCCCACTCCTTTCCCAAGCCTGTCATCTTTTTATCCAGCGTGGCACTGGGATGGGGCGGGGACTCCTTGGGAAAGCCACGGCGGGGATGCAGGAGATGGGGGAGATACCGAGCAGCAGCTGGGGCTGCCCGTGCCTCCTCCTGGTGCCCTGTGCTGGCAGCTGTGATTCACCCTGTGCCATCCAGCCAGAGCAGTTCCACTTAGCCCTGGGCACAGCTGGAACCCTTCCTAGGCAGGGATGTGATCCTGTTGGGCAGAGCTGGAACCCTTCCTAGGCAGGGATGTGATCCTGTATATCCCTGGGCAGAGTTGAAACCCTTCCTAGGCAGGGACACAATCCTGCTTATCCCTGGGCAGAGCTGGAACCCTTCCTAGGCAGGGATGTGATCCTGCTGGGCAGAACTGAAATCCTTCCTAGGCAGGGACACGATCCTGCTTAACCTTGGGCACAGCTGGAACCCTTCCTAGGCATGGATGTGATCCTGCTTTTCCCTGGGCACAGCTAAACCCTTCCTAGGCAGGGATGTGATCCTGTATATCCCTGGGCAGAGCTGGAACCCTTCCTAGGCAGGGATGTGATCCTGCTCGGAGCACCAGCGTTGTTTAGAGTCCATAAAGGAGGCTCCAGGTTCTAAGGTTGCCCTTTCCTAGGTCACTGTGTGATCTATAGGGGAATGAACAAAGGTACACAAGATTTGGTTCCATATTCCAACTTTACAGATGCTTCAGCCTTCAAAAGTCGAGTTTGGGAAATTCTTTTTCCAAAGGTGGGTGTTGGGTGCTGTACCAGAGCAAGGGGCAGTCCCAGTCACTGTGGGTGTCCCCCTGCTCTGCGTGGAATTGTTTGGTGAAAACACAAATCCTTGCCAGGAGCTCTGCTGTGTTTGGGGGAGTTTGAGGATGCTGAGGATCGTGGAATTCTTTGGGATGGAAGGGACTGTAAAACTCATCTCATTCCACCCCTGCCATGTGCAGGGAGACCTTCCAGGTTGCTCCAGGCTCCATCCAGCCTGGCCTTGAACACTTCCAGGGATGGGGCAAACACAGCTGGGTGGGGACAGAAAATGGGACTAAAATACAGAAGATCCTTCCTCACCCTCTGAATTCAGTGAGCTGGACCTGCCTCCTGCATGGTACATGGGTATTGAAAAGGTGGTTGCAGAATGGATAAAAGTCAGGTCAGAGCCATATCCAGGATTATACAATGTTCTGTCCCTTGGTGACCCAGGTTCCTTTATGATCTGGTGATG
Source organism: Cisticola juncidis (assembly GCA_013400215.1). NCBI lineage: Eukaryota > Metazoa > Chordata > Aves > Passeriformes > Cisticolidae > Cisticola > Cisticola juncidis. Next base: position 26,638 of record VXBR01007141.1, on the reverse strand, counting down.
GAAATGAACAAACACTTGGTTTGAAGCGGATGGAAAACTCTCTGTGGGCGCTGAGGATGTTTGCAGTGTCTATCTGTCAGCCACATGAGCCTGAAATACAATAGACAGAATTCAGCAGTACAGGGCAAGGCTCACAATGAAATACCTGGTGTTTAATGCTAATTTTGCCACTGGCATCTTGACCATGAATTCCGTGTGTGTTTATTCACCCTCAGGCCCTGGCAGCACTGGCAGCAGGAGCAGGGTCCTTGTCTGCAGCACAACACTTGGGTGGGATTGCCAAGCTCTGAAGGAAAGGAGGGGGAAAGGCTTTTTTGGTGTTTAAAGTGGCTGTTAACCTAATAACCTGTGCAAATTAAGAGATGCAGGAGCAGTGGATTCAGGACTGGAGTGGTTGTTGTGACTGCAGACATGAAAAGGTCCCGTGTAATTCGGTGACCCTCGGCTTAGAGCACGCGCTGCCCCGGGATGTGCTCGGAGCAGGGACGAAAAAAATACCTCCAACTTGTGTAAGCAGTGGGAAAACAAGCAGACACTTTATACTCTGGAAAGCCCAGTAAGCCTCAGGAAATTCCTGCATTCTTGATTTGATTTTGTGGCAGAGGACTGCGGGGTGTGTGTTTGAAAGATGAGCAAGGTTGCCTCGCTCCGGCCCAGCGCCGCGGCCTCGATAAGCCGGGGCTGAATGGTTCATTGTTCCCTGCAGGAGCCCGATCAGCTGTCACTGCTCCCTCCAAAACACTGCTTTATTTATAAAGAAAAGTGCTGATATCGCATTTCACACTGAAGGAGAAGTTGCTGCTCCTCGGTGCTGTTCAGGGAGAGGGCTGTGAGTGAAGTGTCCCATGCGAGAGGCGAGAGCTGTGCTGGGATTGCTGAACCCCTCTGTTCTGCTGAGCATCTTGGCTCTGTTTTAGGAGTGGTCCTTTGTAGTTCTATTGTTGGTCCAGAAATGGTTTTCCAATTGAGAATCTCGAGGTCGTTGTTCCCTGAGCTTCTCCTCGGGGTTTCTGTTCCCCGAGGCAGTGGGGTCTCCCCCAGGGTTGCTGTTCCCTGGGATTTCCCTGGGGTTGCTGTTCCCCGGGGTAATCAGGTTTTCAGTCTTCTCTTTGCCCTGGGTGTTTCACACCAGAGCCAGAGCAGACAGGCTGAGTCCAGCAGTGTTATCAAGGCTGTTTATTCTAAATTATCTCTCAGTTCTGTCTCAGCTCTGCAGGGCGTCCCCAGCAGAGCAGGACACGCGGGGACTGGGCGGGTCAGAGATCCCCAAACCTTCAGTACGACCCAACCACTGTCCAAGATGTGTTTTTTATTTACAAAATTTTGCCAATACCTACTACCTACACTAACATGTCAATTCTATTNCCCAGACCCCCCTGGACAGACCCCAGACCCCCCTGTACAATCTCCAAACCCTCCAGGGCTGCCAGAGGGATGTCCTGGACTCCGAGAGAGACCACCATGGAGAATGTCCAGTTTTGCTGGGTTGTTGCCCTCATTAAAACCCCTCAGTTAAGGCACCAAGGAGGGTGGGTGCTCATAGCAGGATCTGCCTGAATCTGATATTTGCCATTCCTACCCCAATCCTCTTCTCTAACAAGGTGTCTGCTGCTCATCCATGCTCACAGGGTTGCTGACTTCTGAAAAATTGCAGATGAGCAATCCCTAAATGCAGAAATAAAAACATCACAGGCAAAATTTGCTCAGTTTGAATCCTGACCCTCTTGATGTGCTTGGCAGAAAACACCAGATCTGCTCAGGGGTTTTCTTTGTGGGATCCCTTTCAATGAGCCCTCACCTTACTAAAATTAGTGTCTTTTGTCCAGTAGCTTCTGCAAAGGTCACAGAGTTGTTTCTGTGTTGGGAACATCCCCTTTTGGTGAGGAAAGGGTGGAGGAGAACACACAAAGGGAGGAAGAGCTTTCTGATGCTTCTTGTGTTGAGGGATGTTCCTTTTTGGGTGTCAGACCTGCAGGTGAGTGTCAGGTTAAGGATCAGGAGAACTGAGTGACTGCAGCAAGGAAACACCACCTTCCTGGCAATTTTAGTGCTGTTATCACCTCCTTTGCTTGAAAAAGTCTTAATGGCAAAGCCTCAGGTGGGATGGAGGTGTCTGGTTTGCATTTCCCTGGTTAAACCTGTCCCCACCTGAGCTGGGGCATCCCTGAGCCCGGGAAGCAGAGCTGGAGTGGATTTGGTTAGAGAAGTGCACAGGTCAATGGATTTGCCTGTAGCTGTGTTTCCTGATGAAGAAACACAGGTTTTCTGGGGTTTAAGATTCTCTCCTGGGGAAAAAAAATAAACCTGAGCAGCTTTGTCCCCACATTAGTGTTGACTCTTTCATTTCAACAACCTTGCTGGCTGTGTTTCCTCCTTGGGCACCACAGGCTGGGAAGTTTGGAACAGCAAAATTCAGTGCTAATCAAGGTTGTCCTCAAGCTTGAAACCCCCACATTTGTGCAGATTTTTTACATTATTTTTTTTGCTCTTTGGCAAGCCTGACTGGGAGCTGTGTTTTCATACATGTGGTTTGGGTTTTGGAGTCCCTAAAATAAGGATGAGGGGTTTTGTTCATGGCAAATCCCAGATTCCTTCAAACTCCTCCCGCAGATGTGAGCACGATCCGAGGCAACTGATCCTGGCAGTGCATGGCAGGAATGAAACCATGGAGGTCCAGATGGAATTTTCTTTCATTTTTTCCTGGGCAAAGGGACAAACTCTCAGAGGAGCCAAGCTGCTCTCTGTGATTTTCCGTATTTCAGGAATCGGCGGTAAAGTCGCTGATTCCTAAAAAAAGTTGAATTTGGGAAATTCTCCCTCCCCGCCTCCCCTTGTGGTGATGGAGCTGTGGGCGCCTGCAGTCGCAGTGTGGAGGTGTGAGGAAAGCTGTGAAACCTGAAATTTTATTGCTGGTTCTGGGTTCAGCCTGGAACAACACATCTTGGAAAAGCCTTTGGAGGGAGCAGCGCTCGCAGTCAGGCTGGGGCAGATCTCTGCAGTTTCACTGCTCAAAGACCTTTAGATGAAAGGGCATTTTTTATTGATTTCATGTTGAGTTTATTGCCTGTGTAAAAGCCAAATAGCCTTTGCTGGCTGCATCACTGAATATTTCTGCATTTTTAGGCTGGGACTGACACACTTCTGCTCTGTTTTCTTGCCCTGTTTGACCGTGAGTGAATCATTTTACTCTTCTGTCCCTCAAATTTAGGATCAGTGGGATAAGGAGAACATGGGAGAAGCTTTCATGTTTATAAAATGCTTGAAAACTGCTTGTTTCAATAGAGGCATTCTTAATAATTATGCTGTGATTGTTATGAATATAAATTAATAATTAATTATAATATTAACACCTATATCTGTGTGCTTTATGGGGTCCTTACGTGGAGATATGTTACTTGCAGATATTTTAAAAGGAAAAAGTGCCTTCCTGGAGATGATTTCCTAATGGGAAGAGCTCTGGTGTTGGCTCTCCAGAGGGGTTTCTTCATCTCTTTCATGGCTTGGTTTATAATGAGCTGCACAGCTGGAGACTCAGGAACAAACCGAATAATCTGAATTTGGTGCCTTTGGGGAGTGCCCCAGAATGTGCAATGTCTTGTTTCTGCATCAGGAGTAGTTTGCAGAGGAATTTGATAGAAATTCCCTGAAGTGATTTGCTGAGCTGCAGCCTGCAGTCCTTTTTCCAGACTCAGATTCAGAACATTTTTAGGCAGTGACCACTCGTTCCCCATGCCAAAAATGCACTTGACACTTGTAACTGCTGCACTTTTCAGCAGCAAAACTCTGCTGTGCACCAGACTGCAGGGTTGGGATGGATTTCCTGCAGCTGCTGTGTCCAAGATGTAACCCCAATCATTTTCTGCCTGCAGATAGAATTAATCACCACACAAGAGCCTGGCTGACACTAATGAGGAAACATTTTAACGATGTTTTGCTGGGGAATTGTGTTTTCTGTGATGGGATTGTGTTTAATCTGCTTTTATTTGTTGCAGAGATCCGTGCCCAGTTGGTAGAGCAGCTGAAATGCCTTGACCAGCAGTGTGAGCTTCGGGTCCAGTTACTGCAGGACCTGCAGGATTTCTTCCGCAAGAAGGCAGAGATTGAGATGGATTACTCCAGGAATTTGGAGAAGTTGGCTGAGAGATTCCTGGCTAAAACTAGGAGCACCAAAGACCAGCAATTCAAGTAGAGTATTTGCCTTTTGTTTCTGCCCTTTTTTTTCTCCTCTGCTGTAGAATTGAGTGCAAGGATAGGAATGGAAAAGAGAGTTAAGAGTGAATGTAACCAGCACTGCTCTGAATTCCAGAGCCAAACATTCCCCAGGTTTGTGTTGGGCACAGAAGCCATTCCCTGCTCCTGGATGCTCATTTGTGTCAGTAATTCCTGGTGTTGTTAAGAGGGAATGGGATGCAAGAACTGGAATGTGCAAGAATGTGCATTTTCTTGGGAAGGGTGGGCAAAGCTGTGTGCCAGATTTGATGGACAGAGCCAGGATTCCCTTCAGTGTCAGTGCCTTTGGTTTTTGGAGGGAAGCTGTTCCCAGTCTGTTCCCTGCTGTCAGCTCTCTGCTTTTGGGATCCCACACACGCTCTGTGTGGGAGTTGTGGTGCAGCTCTGCTACTCTCACTTCAAACAGCAGGGAAATCAGGCCAGCAGCACTTCCAAAGAGAGCTGTGCCCCTGTGGGTGGGGGAATCCCTGGATACTGAGCTGGTGGGACTCAATTAAAACCTGAACATGTCCTTCTGACAGTCTCTTGACTTGCTTGAAGCACCATTTAAGGGTTTGATCATACTGCTGGGCTTGTTGCTGGGTGTTGGTTCCTCCCCACTTCTCTGCATTGGGATGGTTGATGCAGATGGAACTTGGATTTATGGGTTTACATCCTCCTGACTCTGCTGGGGTGCTTTTCCCAGGAGAAGGGGCTGCAGGAGGGGGGCTGTGGGTGAGGAAGGGGCTGTGGGTGAGGAAGGGGCTGTGGGTGAGGAAGGGGCTGTGG
>VXBR01007137.1:91208-107230 GCA_013400215.1 Cisticola juncidis | reverse complement strand
GAATGAGAATAGAATTATATATTATGGAATGGTTTGGGTTGGAACAAATCTTAAAGGTCAGCCAGTTCCGGCCCCCTGCCATGGGCAGGGACATCTTCCACTAGTCCAGATTGCTCCAAGCCCTGTCCAACCTGGCCTTGAACACTTTCAGGGATGGAGCAACCACAGCCTCTCCATGGGAAGTTTTAAAAGGGGAAAACAACGACGACTTTAGAATGAAAAAAAAAACAAACAAGTCAGCATCCAATACAAGCAGAAAAAAAAAAATACAAAACAGGGGTGAGATGCATCTGGGGGTTACCTTGAGGATCTCCTGGCTGTTCTCAATGCCCTCCTGGTGCCAGCAGTCCAGGACTCCCTCCACACATCCATAGCCCATCCCATCATCCAGGCTGGAGAAGAGGGAGAAGCCGATGGTGCTGGGCATGGCCGAGGGCGTGGTGGTGCGGCGGCCGCTCTCGTCGAAGGACTGTGACAGAGGGTGAGGTGTGACAGGGCAGGGGCAGTGCCCACCCTGCTAAACCCCATCCAGCAAGGGGATTTCCCTAGCACTGCTCCAGGGATTAAGGATTAAGCTCTGCTTTTCCTCCCTGCCAAGCAAAAGGAACCAGGCGGGAGCGTCGCTGCTGAGCTCACGGCACCGGGGCTCAAGCAGGCACTGGGGATTTATTTTAAAATAAATCCGAGGAGGAGCAGCTTTTCAGAGCTGGCATCCATGCTCCATAAGGGGTTTCCTCTGTTCATTTTGGGTTTGGAATGTCACTTTCCCTAAAACTGCTGCAGGGAGCACTTGTAGAGTGGTTTGGGTAGAGCCCTCACCTCTACCTCTACCCTCTACCCTCTACCCTCTACCTCCAGGCAAAGACAGGGAGCAGATTTCAAACTCTCTCTCAGAAAAAAAGCAAAAATTGTAGAAAAGCAGGACCTGCCTGTCCCCAGCCTATCCCAGGCAGTGCTTCCCCCTGCACCCAGTTTATACTGGATGCCCCATCCTGGAAGTGTTCCAGGCCAGGCTGGATGGACCTTGGAGCAAGCTGGGATAGTGGGAGATGCCCCTGCCCATGGCAGGGAGTTGGAACAAATTTTAATGTCCCTTCCAACACAAACCCCCTGGAACTCTGCAAGGCTCCACCAGGTACTCACTGCACTCCACAGCCACAACCCTTCCAAGGGGAGCCACATCCCCTTTCCCACAAGGGAATTCTGTGTTTTATTGCCCCAAATGAGATTTTCCTGACTGAGAATTTGAAATCTGCTTTCGGGGCAGGGTGTGCAGCAGCTCACTGCCACCATGGGGCTGGGGGACACTCACAGCTGCCCCTGCAGGGACAAGGACTGAGGAAGAGGAGGGGACAGGCTGTGTGGGAATTATTCAGGAATTCTCCTGCTCCTTTTGCCCCAGGATTCCCCTCTCATTTCCTCACCTGCATGGAGAGGTGACGTTTCAGCTGCCTGTACGGGGTGGATGCTGAAGGTGTCAGGGATTTCCCATTTCTCAAAAGGCCATAAAAGAAATCCTCTATGCTCATGGTCCCATCTTGCTCCAGGTTATGGAGCACCTCTTCAAGCACCTGCAAGGAGACAGAAATCATGTGAAAGGCCAAAAAAAAAATCAGGCACACAGAAAACATCCTATTCCCAAGGCTTCAAAAAGAGCAAAGCAAAAGAAACCTGCTACATCAGCCTAAAACATTTCCAAATTCTCCATGTGGAAAATTGCAGGCACACATACAGCATGAAGAAAAGCTCCAGGATATCTTGGAGCTGCTGTTCAATGAAGGAGGAAAAAAAAAAACCAAAACCACTCATTTCTTTCTGCTCCTGTGTGTGTGACCTCAGGAATTCAGCTCAAGGTTCTGAGACAGATGCCAAACCCTGGGCAGCTTGAAGCAACCAGGAAAAAATAAAAAATAACCCTAAGACACTGCAAGGTTATCATAAATCTGGTTTATGCTTCAGGGCACGCTGCTTTCTCAAAAGTAGGACTGGAGATGTTCAGATTAGCCCCTCACTTTTTCTTTGTCTACTCTTTATCTTTTCCATTTTCTGCCTTAATACCCTGAAAACATTCCATTGTGGATGCTGCAAAGGAATACCTGCTCAGGAGCATGTTTTATGGAGGAAATTACTACAAGCCATGTTATCTTAAGATGCAAAAAATCCCACTTTTTAATAAAACTAAATCCTAAGTTGACAAGAGCCTGTATTATTATTTTATTTTTGCTAAGGATTTCATTTTCTCGTGGGCTCTTGCTGCAGGACAGAAACAGCCCCCAGGCCTTCACAAAGTCAAAAACAACCAGCTATGAATATTTAACCCCTCTTTTCTGTCTAGCTAGAAGATTCCTAGGATTAAGGAGAAAATGCTTGGAATCCCAGCCCTGCTTTTCCATTCCAGTTCACTCCGTGACTGCATGAGCAGACACGCACAGCACAGCCAGCAGCTGCCTTCTCCTGGAGCAGCCTGATGGTTTAGGACCAAAAACCTTGCTGGAATATCAGCAGCTGGAGCTGGAAATTCCTTCCCAAGTATCCAAGTATCCACTTGAGCTCGTGGTGAGTCCCAGGAGGGATTTTGGGGGCCCAGGGGCAGGGGTGGGATGTGCTCACCTCGCCGGCCGCCGCGTGCAGCCCGTACTGCTCACAGATGGAAATCAGCTTCTTCCTGTTCAGGTGGCCATCCCTGGTGATGCCCAGGTGCTCACACACCTCCTGCAGCTTCTCCTCGATCCAGTCTGGGCTGGGGGAGGCTCCAGGAGAGGCATTCAGGTCGTCTGGGTTCCAGAAGCGCAGCTGTCCTGGAAAGGGGAGATGCTCCAGTGTGAGGCTGCTCCTCTGGAGTGAGGAGCAGGAGATCTGAGGGGTCTGCATCCCACAGGGGATCTGCTGCTGCTGGTGCCACTAAATCCCATCCCAGCTCCTTCCTGCCTCTGCACACCCCAAGGGATCATTTGAGTTCATCCCACTCAGAGCACACTCTGGATTTTAGGATTTGGGCACTGGTCCCAGGAGTGTCAGACTTGGGCACTGGTCCCAGCAATATCAGACTCTAGCAGAAGGTTCTGCATTATTTGAGTTGATCTTACTCAAAGCACACTCTGGATTTTAGGATTTGGGCACTGGTCCCAGGAGTGTCAGACTTGGGCACTGGTCCCAGCAATATCAGACTCCAGCAGAAGGTTCTGGATCATTTGAGTTCATCCCACTCAGAGCACACTCTGGATTTTAGGATTTGGGCACTGGTCCAAGCAGACCCCAAGGGATCATTTGAATTCATCCCACTCAGAGCACACTCTGGATTTTAGGATTTGGGCACTGGTCCCAGCAGTGTCAGACCCAGAATTTCACTCACATGGGCCACCAGAGGGGAAGGAGCCTCGTGTCCACAGAATCATGGAATTGTGGAGGTTGGGAAAAAAAACCTCTAAGACCTCTGAGTCCACCTGCTCCTCTGCATGGCCAAGGCCACCACTGCCTCATGTCCCCAAGTGCCACCTCCACACAGCTTTTAATCCCTCCAGGGATTGGGACTCCCAGTGCCTGACCACAGCTGGGACTGTGGCCAGGGGGATCTTTGGGAATGTGGATGGGTCTGATGGCCAACATGGGCTGGTGGCAGGGAGGGGCAGGGGACCCCTCCTCCCCTGGGCAGTTATGGGATGGAGGGAGCTGCAAGGCCACATCCTGGGGCTGGAAAAGCAGCCCCAGGAGAAAACAGCTGACCCCTTTGGATGGGAAAGGGGTTAGAGAGCAGATGAAATATGGAAGAGGTGTTGATGTAATTAAAAGGGAGTTTTTTGATGATGAAGATGGTAAAACACTGGCACAGAGGAATTTCCCATCCCTGGAAGTGTCCAAGGCCAGGTTAGACAGGGCTTGGAGTAACCTGAGATAGTGGAAGGCGGTGGGACTGGATGAGCTTTAAGTCCCTTCCAAACCATTCAGGATTTTATAATTCTGTGACAATTAGGGAACATTTAATGACTGGTCCCTGGTGACATCTAGTGCCCACCAGGCTCCACTACAGCCAGAGCCCCCCGGGGACCAGGACAGAGGTCAGGGACAGCAGGGACACCCACAGCAGGATGGGGAGGGCAGAGGGGATATGGCACAAGCTGTGCCCTGCCTGAGCTTTCATCCCCAGCCAGGCTGGGCTGCTCCACACAGCCAGAGCCCCTCCCTGTGCTCCTCTGACCCTCTCCAGAGCTGAAATGAGGATGGGCACACCCAGGAGCTGCCCTCTGCTCTTACCCTCAGCCTCGTACTCCTCGCTGCCTCGCGTCTTCCAGTGCTGCGGAGAAAACAAAACGTTCCTGAGTTATTCCTGCTGCAAGACATCCCCTGGATGGAGGAGACTCTGGGATCAGCATCCAGGGAGCTGCAGGGCTCCAGCAACACCACCAGGCTCTCATCTCTCTGCAGGCTGGGCTGGGCATCCAGGGCTCTTTGATCCTGCCTGGCTCTGCGGTGGGGAGAACCCACAGAAATGCCCAAATCACCCCAAAAACGACCCAGGGGAGGGGACAGATCAGAACCTGGCAGGAGCTGGGGAGAGAGGGAGAGGTTTGTCCTCTGAGCAAACCATGCTGCTTTTCTTTGGGGTATTGATGGTTGAGGGGATGGGGATGCAGGGCTGCACAGAGCTGGGCTATCCTTTCCTTCCAGCACTTTATTTTCCCCTATTTCCCCCACACTCAGCCAAGCCAAATTCAAAATTCCTGCAACTCTGTATCAGGAGAGAGCTATGCTGTCAACAAGTCTTTTACTGAGCTTAACAGAGGAAAAAAAAACACACTTTGGTGGTCTTAACCCATCCTGCTCCCTCTGGCAGCATCCCAACAGCTCAGGCAGCACCAGGAGCAAAAATCCAGCATTTAAGGTGATTTCCTCATGTACTACACATTGTCTCAGCCCTGCCACCCCTGGAGCAGCCCAGGATATTCACTCCCACATGATGCTTCTCCACATCAGCTCCTGCTCTGGCAGTGGCAGATGTTGCCTCTGCTGTGGTGCAAGGGGACACTTCTGCCTGCACGTGACTGATGGATTTGGAGTCAAAGTCACCCGGGACATAAAGAGGCTCTAAATCATCACAGAAAAGTTCAATACATCTCATTCAGATTACAGCTAAAAGCCATTAATCTACAATGTTACCATGGAAACTGGATTAACTCACTGGACTTTTTTAGCTCTGCTGCTGTTCCTGTTTCAGCTGCTGGACCTGGCAAGGGCCCCTCGCTGTCACAACGTCCCACAAGGGACAAAAAGCAGGAGCTGAGGCAACAGGTGGCATTAAACCCCATCCATGGAAGTTTTTTACAAAGAGAATGGCAAAAACCTGGCACAGGGTGCCCAGAGAAGCTGTGGCTGCCCCTGGATCCCTGGAAGTGCCCAAGGCCAGGCTGGGCAGGGCTTGGAGCACCCTGGGATAGTGGAACGTGGGACTGGATGGGCTTTGGGGTCCCTTCCAGTGCAAACCACTCCGAGATTCTGTGGAATTGCCACCTGAAAATGCAGAGAACTTTGTGCAGAGAGCTTGGGTGCCAGAGGTGTCACCCTGCAGCCACCCATCCTCATCCCTGGTGACAGCTGGGACATTGAGGGGAACCTGGCAGTGATGCTCAGAGGGCAGATCCTCTGTGTCCAAGCCTTTTTGCATAAAAACACACACACTTCCATACAGAACCAGATTAATTCAGCACCAGACCCTCACTTCAAGGACTTTCAAGCTGCTGCTGTCCCATCCCTGCAAAGCCAGGCTGGACAGGGCTTGGAGCAATCTGGGACAGTGGAAGGAATCCCTGCCCATGGCAGGGGGAGGAATGGGATGAGCTTTAAGCTCCCCTTCCAACCCAAACCATTCAGGGATTCCCTGAAACCACCACAACTCCATCAACACCAACAACCTGAACAAAGCCAGGGCATTTTGGGGCTGCCACCCCCTGAGTGACCCCGGGGCGCTCGCGTGACCTCCCCTCCCTCCCTTTGTGCACCAGGGGCTCGGGGTCGGGGGGACAAAGAGGGGCTGGGACATGCCAGTGTCAGGCCCTCATTGTCCCCAGGCCTGGCAGGGCTACAGCTGGCCCCGGGTCACAGGCAGGGGATCCCAGGAATGCCGGCTCCTGCGGGAGGCGCGTGCGGGGCCGGCCGGGAGCAGATGGCTCTGAATGCTGCAGGGCTGGGGGAGCATCTGCAGCCTCTGCCCAGGACCAGGCAGCAGCCACCTCTCCCCCTGCCATCTGCTCAGCCAGACAGACCTTTGTTCTCCCACCAATATATTGCTAATTAAAATGGTGATCAGGAGTGGTGCTGCTGGGTCCTGTTCTTGCTGGAGGTGCACGGCAGCTCCCTGGGCTGGGCAGCCCAAAGAGGGACCCAAAAAAAGCTGTCAGATCCCCACACCTGCCTTTGCCAGGTGCCTTCAGCACCAGTCACACCAGTAACACACTTTTTCTGGGAGCAGGCACTATCCTGAGCTCCTAGAAAAAGTGCATTACTGAAAGTGAAAATATTTTTCACAAATCCCGGCTTTCCAGGATAGTCCCACCTTGGGAGTTTCACATCAGGGATCCAAAAGCAGGAATTTCAACCTGAGCCTCCCAGAATGTTTTGGTCCAATTCTATGCACAAGCAAGCACACAGAGCACGGGAGCAAGTGGCTCCAGCAGGGACAGAACTGGGATGTGCCAGCAGACTCTAAAACTCAAATATTGCTAATTAAAATGATGATCAGGAGTGGTGCTGCTGGGTCCTGTTCTTGCTGGAGGTGCACGGCAGCTCCCTGGGCTGGGCAGCCCAAAGAGGGACCCAAAAAAAGCTGTCAGATCCCCACACCTGCCTTTGCCAGGTGCCTTCAGCACCAGTCACACCAGTAACACACTTTTTCTGGGAGCAGGCACTATCCTGAGCTCCTAGAAAAAGCACATTACTGAAAGTGAAAATATTTTTCACAAATCCCGGCTTTCCTGGACAGTCCCACCTTGGGATTCTCACAGGGAGGACCCAAAAGGAGGAATTTCAACCTGAGCCTCCCAGAATGTTTTGCTCCAATGCCAGGCTATGCTGGAAACAATTCTATGCAGAAACAAGCACACAGAGCATNACCTGAGCCTCCCAGAATGTTTTGGTCCAATTCTATGCACAAGCAAGCACACAGAGCACGGGAGCAAGTGGCTCCAGCAGGGACAGAACTAGGATGTGCCAGCAGACTCTAAAACCTCAAGGCCAGGTTGGATAAGGCTTGGAGCAACCTGGGACAGTGGAAACTGTCCCTGCCCATGGTAGAANTCAGGAGTGGTGCTGGTGGGTCCTGTTCTTGCCAGAGCTGCACGGCAGCTCCCTGGGCTGGGCAGCCCAAAGAGGGACCCAAAAAAAGCTGTCAGATCCCCACACCTGCCTTTGCTAGATGCTTTCAGCACCAGTCACACCAGTAACACACTTTTTCTGGGAGCAGGCACTATCCTGAGCTCCTAGAAAAAGCACATTACTCAAAGTGAAAATATTTTTCACAAATCCCGGCTTTCCTGGACAGTCCCACCTTGGGATTCTCACAGGGAGGACCCAAAAGGAGGAATTTCAACCTGAGCCTCCCAGAATGTTTTGCTCCAATGCCAGGCTATGCTGGAAACAATTCTATGCAGAAACAAGCACACAGAGCATGGGAGCAAGTGGCTCCAGCAGGGACAGAACTAGGATGTGCCAGCAGACTCTAAAACCTCAAGGCCAGGTTGGATAAGGCTTGGAGCAACCTGGGACAGTGGAAACTGTCCCTGCCCATGGTAGAAGGGATGAGATGGGCTTTAGGGTCCCTTCCAACCCAAACCATTCTGGGATTCCATGACCCTGCAAGTAGGAGGGACCACCCCAGAGCAGAGCCAGCAGCTGGGCAAGGGGAGGTGATGGATGTCCCCAGTGAGGTCTGGAGTCAGCATCCTTGGGGACAAGCTCCTGCAGGTCAGAGGGACCCTCAGGATCACCCCCTACTCACAGCAGGGTCAGTGCCCCATCCAGACCCAGCTGCTCATTCCTTTATCCAACAGCACCCAAAAAAAAAAACCCTGGGGATGGAGGTCAGGGAGCCTCCCTGGGCAGCCTTCCAGCCTCTCCTCGTGTTTACCAGGCAGGGAGGGAGGGAGGGAAACCTCTCAGGCAGAGCCTGAGCCCTTTTAATTGGCACTGCAGCAATTAAGCCAGGCTGCCCCAGTTCCCAGGGCAGGGACAGCCCGGGCTGGGGCCAGGCAGCACCACAGAGAGAACTGGGCAGGGGCTGCTCCCAGGCCAAATCCCAAGGAATCCCTGCCTCAGGAGCCTCCTGCACTCCCCACTGGGACCCCTCAGCACCTTCCAGCAAGTTATCCCCATGAGGATCTGCTTTGGAGACAGCAGTGCTGGTAAAACAGGGATTTCACAAGTTTAGCCTGTTTTTTTTTCACTCAGTTGCAAAGGAATTAAGCAGCCCAAAAGGTGCAACAAGCATTCCCAGCAGGAGACTGGTCCAGCCTCAGACACAGCAGCTGGTTAATTAACTGACCTTGTTAATAGACTGCCCTTTTACACCTCCCTGACAGCTACAACCGAGGGGTAAGATTAGAGTGGCCTCCTCCACCAAGGCCATCACTTCCCTGGGGAGTGTGGGCGGATTCACATCGATTCCAAGGTCAGGGCAGCCCCTGTGGCCAACACCAGGGGATGGATGAGCATCCCTGTGTCACCAGGAGCAGGGAAAAGCAGCTGGGTGTGGAGGGAAAGCTTTTCCTTGAGGTGTTGGTTTGGGTTTTTTTTATCATTTTTAAGCTCAGCTGCATAGGAGTAACACTGAAAACATGGAAATTGGGAACTCCTTCCTTGCTTGCAGGGTTGGGTGCTCCCCTAAAGTCACTGCAGAGGCTCCCAGCTTCAAGTGAAGCCACTAGACAGGGTCCATTCTTTTTCTGGGAGCAGGCACTATCCTGAGCTCCTAGAAAAAGCACATTACTGAAAGTGAAAATATTATTCACAAATCCCAGCTTTCCAGGATAGTCCCACCTTGGGAGTTTCACATCGAGGATCCAAAAGCAGGAATTTCAACCTGAGACAGAGGAAGGAGAAAGCAGCAGGGGAAAAACTCCCACCACAGGCTCCTGAATCAACAATACTTGGCACAGCAGGGCGGGCTGGAAGCAGCCCAGCTCCAGGGAAATGCCACAGTGGCTCTAACACACAGCACAACCTCAACCACTCAGCTCCTGTCTGGGGAAGCAAGGGGAGATCCTGGGACTGAAAGCACTGGCACAAAGAGAGCCACAAACCCAGGAATGTGGATTCTTGGAGCAATTAGATGTCACTGTCCCCAAGCAGCTGCTGGCTCTGCCGCCCACTGTCCCCATCCCTTGTGCTGGAGCCACGGGCGGGTTTGGCAGCTGCACTAATGGATGTGGACGTGCTCTGTCTGCTCCCAGCCCCTCGTTAGCCACAGAGGCTCAGCCCTGCCTTAATTGCTGGCCCACACTGCAGCCAGGAGCCAGCAACGCCAGGAGCCAGCGACGTCAGCCCCGGCTCAGCCCCGGCTCCTTCCCCGCTTCCCACGGCACAGGGAGAGAGGGAGGCACTGCCTGCCATGGCTGATCCCCAAGGACAGGCAGGGACAGCGGCCAGCAAAGGGTTAAGGACATCCCAACCCCCTGTGGATGCGGGGAGCAGCCATTCCCAGAGGTGACAAGGCCACCCCAACACCCTAGGGACAGGCAGGGAGAGCAGCCAGGGAAGGCTCCAAGCACATCCCAGCCCCCTGTGGATGTGGGCAGCAGCCCTGCCAGAGGTGACAAGGCCACCCCAATGCCCACCCTAGAGACAAGGCAAGGAGAGTGGCCAAGGCTTTACTGGGAAGGCTCCAAGCACATCCCAAGGCCCTGTGGATGTGGAAACTGTCCCTGCCCACAGTAGAGGGTTGGGATGAGATGGGCTTTAGGGTCCCTTCCAACCCAAACCATTCTGGGATTCCATGACCCTGCAAGTAGGAGGGACCTCTCCCAAAGCAGAGCCAGCAGCTGGGCAAGGGGAGGTGATGGATGTCCCCAGTGGGGTCTGGAAGTCAGCATCCATGGGGACAAGGCCACCCCAACGCCCGTCCTAAGGACAGGCAAGGAGAGCAACCAGTGCCTTTACTGGGAAGGCTCCAAGCACATCCCAACCCCTGTGGATGTGGGGAGCAGCCCTGCCAGAGGTGACAAGGCCACCCCAACATCCTAAGGACAGGCAGGGAGAGCAGCCAGGGAATGCTCCAAGCACATCCCAACACCCTTTGAATGTGAGGAGCAGCCCTGCCAGAGGTGACAAGGCCACCCCAACACCCTAAGGACAGGCAAGGAGAGCAGCCAATGCCTTTACTGGGAATGCTCCAAGCACATCCCAACACCCTTTGAATGTGAGGAGCAGCCCTGCCAGAGGTGACAAGGCCACCCCAGCCGTCCCTCCCTGCTCACCTCCTGGCTGGCAGCGATGTGTGCAGGATGTCCCTCCTCGCTCAGTGGCTCGATCACCGTCACCTCGGCAAAGTCCTCCACGGACTCCTGGAACTCCGGCAGGGAGCGGCGCCCGTAGCGTTTGCCACCTTTGATGTACTTGGGCTGTGCCTCCGGGGAGGAATCTGGGGAGTCCAAGCACAAAACACATCAGGGATGGGATTTTTTTGGGTTCTCTTGGAGGAATTTTGGGCGCCCAGCTGCCACCATTCCTGGTGGGCAAGGAATTCGTGCCTGGATCATCGCTCCTCCCACCCTTCCAATGAGTCTGGGGGTTAGAACTGGTGCTGCTCCCTGCCAAAAAAAGCTGGAATCTTCCTCTTCCTCACCCTTCCCCAACTCCCAGATCAAGTTAACAGGATGGGGGAGGGAAAATCCCCTCAACCTTGCCAGGATGTGGATGGAAAGTCCATTAGGCCTTTGCTCCTTGCACTAATCTCCATTAGCAGCACCAGGCAGGTTTAATTAGGGACAGAGTTGCAGGGAGGCAGCTCAAGTCTCCAGATCCTGCAGACACCTGGGCGGCCACCTCTGCTTTCCGTGGGTTTGGATTTCAGCTCCATTAAAAATGCCCAAAGAACCGAGGAAGAGGAAAAAAACTGGGCAAGTTTGGAGTCTCTGGAGGGGCGGACAGGAGCAGCTGGGGCAGGTCCCAGCCTGTGCTGAGCAGCCACAGCCAATTGCAGGATCTAAATAACCCTTTGGAGTGCTCATCTAATTACAGGGGCTCCACATTCCCCGGCTCCAGCTTCCCCCAGCAAGCTCCTGCCTTTGGGGACTGAATTATCCAGGAGCACTCGCAGGCGAGGATCAAAACACAAAATAAATAAGCAGGTTTTGGGCTGTTTTCAGTGAGAATCCTCCAATGTCTGGAGCAGGGGGCAAATTAAACGAAGGACCAAATTAACCAGGGATTCAATTAGGGGAAGGCTCTGTGCCACCCTTTGTTTCAGTGTTTGCTAACCTGACTGCTGAAACCCCCCCAGGACTCCATCATCTTTTATTTTCTCCGCCACTCGCGGTGGCAAGAGCAGCAGCTTTTGAAAATTTTATTTGCAGAGGGCTGTGATATAAAAGAAATGCAGGAGTGCAATACTAATAAGGCCCAGGGAAGCTGTTCCACCACTGACAAAGGATACACAGAAAGCAGCAGGTCTCCAAACCCCCCTACCCAAATGCCTCCTCGGATAATATTCCTTTAGATATGGAAGAAAAGGCTTGGAGCTTGTTAGAGGGAGGAAAAAAAAAATATTCCACAACTTAGCTATGCAATGAATTATAAAATACACAGGCTGAGGAGCGCTTTGATTCCCATCCTGTGCTCCATCCAGGCAGCTCCAGGGAACAAACCCCGAGCCCGTGTTTGAACAGGGCCATCCTAACAAGATTTGCTGCAGCTGGGCCTCAGCACATGAAAGTTGGGAGATGGAGTGCACCGATAGAAAAATCAGGAGCAGACAGGCTGATTAAGGAAGAGCCCCAGAACAAAAGCAAACCTTATCACTCCTATTAAAGCCCGCCCGGTGGTGAACAATCTCCATCCAGCAGCTCCCTCTGAAATGCTAATATTTGTGGCTACTCATTCACCCAGTTATTTTCTCCCCCTCCCCTGCACAAGAGAGGGCTGGGGGCTTTGTTTTTCTTCAGAAATCATTTTTATTATTCCCCAGACAGAGCTGTACCTCCATCTGTCTTTGGAGAGATGGAGGAGGGGGGAGAAGCTGGAATTCAGCAATAGTGAAGCTGCTACAGCTAAATTTCCTTCTGGATTTCCCAAAGAATCCTATTTCCAACCCTGCCACGCTGACTGTGCTCACCCACTGCTGCAGGTGGAAATTCAGTGGTCCAGGGGAAGGTTCCTGCTCGTGGCAGGGGTTGGAATGGGATGATTTTCAAAGTGCCTTCCAACCCACACCACTGTGACACTCTAAATCACAAGTGCCACCACGCTGTGCCCCCTGCAAGCACGGGGATGGGAACAACACCAGCATCTCCTCATTTCTGTGTTTTCAGCACTTGCAGCTGATTTCTCTCTTCTCCTTGCTCTGAGCACCACGGGTGAGCTTGTTTGCCTTTTGTAATTAAAAAGCTGTGAAGCTCCAGAGCATCCCCGGGAGGGAAAGGTGACCCTGCACAGCTTGAGGAGAACAAAGTTGGTTCCAACTTCCAAACCAGCTGTGCCTGAGCCCAGCTGCTGAGGGGATCCCAGCCCAGGCACCCTGAATTCCCATTTCCAGAGCCAGGGGGGGCTTTTGTTAATGCTGGTTTAACAGCTCTTCCCTTATCCCATCCTGCATCCCTGGAAGCACAAATCCCTCTCCTTTCCACCATCACCTCCCAACCAGGTGGGCACTGACACCTCCCACACCTGCAGCATCCTCTAATCCTCTCCCTCTCCTGCTTTCCCAACCCCTTTAATGTTCCTTTAATGTTCCCACCATTCCCAATATTTAGGGAATGCTGAGCACACACACAAAAAGCCAGAAGCAGCCATCCATGCTTCCTGAATGCAGGAAATTCACTGAGGAGATGAACAGGTTCTCATTCCCAGCCAAAACTAAGGAGGAAGGGTTGGAGAATCATCAAGGTTGGGAAAGACCTCTGAGGTCACCAAGTCCAACCTTAGATGGAAAGAGCTGCTCAACCCACAAGTGCCTTCAATATACAGCAGGAGTATAAAAAAGATGTCAAAACCAAGCCTCTCACTGAAGGAGATGCCCATGAGACAGCCCTGTGAGACATTTATCCCCAAAAATGCCAAACATCCCCCTGAACAGAGGAGAGGATGCTCTGGTACCCACTCCTCCCCTCAAGGGCAAGGTGAGATGCTGCTGCTCAGACCCCCACTGTTGTGTGGCTGACAAATCACCAAGAAAGGGTGGAAAAAAGAGAAAAAATAAAATAAATTGAGCCCTTCCTGCTTCCTACAGCCCTTGGCAAAGCACGGGCTTAGTAAAACACACTCCAGAGCTGGTGCCTAATTAGACACTGGGGTCTGATCTGCCCCCCAAACTGCTCCCAGGCTTGGGGACAAGGGGAGGGGGTTCTCACCTTCCTGCCCACTGCCCAGAGGGTCAGTGGCCCCCAAAGTGCCCCCTGAAATGAAATAACCCCCCCAGGTCTGCATTTCATGAGACCTCCCTGATTTAAGGCCGTGGACAGAAACCCTCGATTCCCTCTCCTGCTCCCTCCATCCATCCCAGCACTGAAACGTCTCCGTGGCTGCAGATTTACACTTGATTTTCTGCCTTTCTGCGCCAGATAAGTCATTTCAAAATCCTGCTCTGCCCTCAGATGGGGAGGGAGGGGGGCTCCCTTCCCTGGGCCCTGCATCAAAGCCCTGCAGCGCAGACAAAAGGGGGTTTAGAGCAGCAGGACCCTCATCCCACAATCTGTGGTGAAATTCATCTCTCTGCTGCTTAAGATTGGGAAGGGAGGGATGTTCCAAGAGCTGGGCAAAGCACATGGCAGCCAGGATGTGCTAAATCCTAATCCCCTCAGGCATCAGGTACGTCTGGACTCCTCCAAGTCCTGTTTCATAATTCAGGCTCAGCAGTGAGGAAGAGAGGAGTCGTGGCTGGGTCACCACAATCCAAAATCCACGGGTTTGGACTCAAAAATACCCTGTGGCTGTGACACTGGTTTTAGGAACTGAACAACCTTTTCTCCATGGATGGGGCCCTTGCAACCCCACCAGCTCCTTTTGGGAGGGCACTTGTGTTGTCTCCAGAAGGAGAAGGAAAAAACCAGGGAAGGAAAATCCCAAACCCCCTCGTGACCGCAGGGACGATGGCGTCAAACTGCTCTTTAATTTCTCCTGGGTGTCCCTGTAATCCTGCACTCCTCCCCAGTAATCCCTCCCTAGCTCAGCTTCCATGCACTTTTGATTTGCTATAATGGGGAGGAAAAAAGCCTGATCTTTTTTTTTTCCCCTAATCACCCACACAACTGATTTTTTGTCTCCTTTCCTTTCCTTTCCTTTCCCTTTCCTTTCCCTTTCCTTTCCCTTTCCTTTCCCTTTCCTTTCCCTTTCCCTTCCCCACCCTTAAATCTATTTTATTGTCCCCCCACACTGTTGCAGTGACCCATGGACAAAGAGCTCCCAGCACGGTCCCAGGGGTCTCAAAAGCTAAAATAGTGATTATTTTAAATAGTGATTATATTAAACCACATCCAAGCCCTTTTCTGCTTTTCCTGGAATCCCCCCATCCCTCTTCCCAGCAGAGCCAGCTGATGCTCTGGTTCACAGCTGGGTCTGTGTCCCCACACTGACACCCTCCAGGGGACAGAGCTGATGGCAGCAGCTCTGGATCTCTGCCTGCCTCGGTGCCTGCAGCACCATCCTCCCTGCCAGCCTCGCCTTTGCAAAGGGAATTCAGCCTCCTTGCCAAGAAAAAAAATAATAAAATATAAATATATCAGCTGCTCTCTGCAAGCTGGAGCGCTTCTCCCGCTCCTCCCGAAATGAGGAAACCCCCTCGGCTGCTTCTGCAGGAACTGCAGCACTTTTGGTCCCTTGTCCCCAACCCCTGGCTCCTGCTGTGACCCCAGAGCCCTGTCACAGAACCAGTCTGGCTGGAAGGGACCTTGAAAATCATCTGGGACACCTCCCACTGTCCCAGGCTGCTCCAAGCCCTGTCCAGCCTGGCCTTGGGCACTGCCAGGGATCCAGGGGCAGCCACAGCTTCTCTGGGCACCCTGTGCCAGGGCCTGCCCACCCTCCCAGCCAGGAATTCCCAATTCCCAATATCCCATCTAACCCTCCCCACCCTCCCAGCCAGGAATTCCCAATTCCCAATATTCCATTTATCCTCCCCACCCTCCCAGGGAAGAATTCCTTCCCAATATCCCATCTATTCTCCCCTCCCTCCCAGCCAGGAATTCCCAATTCCCAATATCCCATCTATCCTCCCCCATCCTCACAGCCAAGAATTCCTTCCCAATATCCCATCTATCCTCCCCTCCCTCCCAGCCAGGAATTCCCAGTTCCCAATATCCCATCTAACCTCCCCACCAGGAATTCCCAATATCCCATCTATCCTCCCCACCCTCCCAGCCAGGAATTCCCTCCCAATCCCTCCCTGCCCTCTGGCAGTTCAAAGCCATTTCCCCTGTCCTGTCACTCCAGTCCTGGTGAATAATCCCCTTTTCCCTGTTTGTTTTTGGCTCCCTTCAGGTACTGGGAAGGGCTGGGAGGGGTTCCCAAAGCTGCTCTTTCTCCAGCCTGGGCAATCCCAATTCCCTGAGCCTTTCCTGCTGCATCCCTCCTGTCACCTCCCTGTGCCAAACCCTCCCCCTGAGCTGGGAGCATCCATGGGGACAAGGAGGTGGCATCCCCTTGGCTGTGTCACACAGACTGTCTGGGGCTGCAGCACAAATCCAGGAGCCCTCCAGTGACCTTCCCATCACCCAAATCCCTGGATAAAACCATCACAGCCACTTCCTTCCACAGCAAACTTCCCAGATGCTGCAAACAGCCTCCAAATCTCTGCTTCCCCCCTGACCCCCCCCGCTCCAATCCCC
>VXBR01007137.1:77606-91185 GCA_013400215.1 Cisticola juncidis | reverse complement strand
TCCAATCCCCCCCCAAATTAAATTTTCATTTAAATGATACGATTTAGAGCTCTTAACTCAATTTTTCCCAAGCCTGGGGCAGGCTGGAACACCAGCATTTCCACACTCCCTGACAGTTTGACACCAGCAGCACAAAGCAGCTTGTTCTCCAAATCTCCAGTTTGATCTAAATTAAAAGAAGCAGAGACTTTGGCGTTAACCAACCTGTCAAAATGCATTAAAAATAAAATGCCTCCCAGGCCTGCCTGGCTCTGGCTCCCTACCTGCACCCCACACCCTTTGATTTCCTGCCATTCCCACCCCAGATGACAAAGAGTGTCCCCAAGGAGAGTTCTCCAGCCTCGCTTGTCATTTCCCCCGTGATAACCCCAAATTTGGCTGTTTCTGGAGGATTTATTTACATTTCAATCAAGCTGGAGCCTCTCAGCCATATGATACCCCAATAAATGCAGAGTGCTGGATTAGTTCTGCCTGGCTGGGGTTGCCAGCTCCTTCCCAAGGGGCTGGGGAGGGATGCTCCCCCCTGAGCACCCACGGAAATTCCATTAAGGAATGCCGGGTGCAGGAGCTGCCATCAGCCCTCCAGAAGCACTGAAGAGCTTTGGAAATGAGAGGTGGAAAATCAAAATAACCCATCAATCACACCTCTCCAAGCCTGTGGTTCTTGCAGCCTATTTAAAGGGGAAAGTTGTAATTTTGCTCTCTCTGGAGTGGGATGCTCCAGCTGAGATTGATGCTCCAGGAGAGGAAACCTGGAGAATTCCCTCTCCCCCTTTGCTAAGCTGTTTTCTCCTTGGGGGGATTTCGCTCCCCTGCTGCTCCAAAGACAGGATTAGGGATTTACATACAGGTGTGACACCAGCTGGAGCTGCAGGGGCTCAGCCCTGCACGGCCCCACAGCTCCCAGTGCTCCCAGTCCCTGGTGCTGGGAGGGGAAAACAAAGCTGGAACCAGATTTTCTGCCAAGGAAAGCCTAAAAAGCCACATTTTCCAAGCACACTGAAACAAAGCAAGGAAAAACCAGGACACTGAGGACTCACAGCACTGCCCCATCCCTGGAAGTGTCCAAGGCCAGCTTGGACAGGGCTTGGAGCAGCCTGGGATAGCAGAAGGTTGGGGTTTCATGGCACATGGGGTCCCTTCCCACTGAAACCATCCTGGAATTCTCTGAGCAGCCCCAGCCTGGTTTTTCAGGGGCTCCACTTGTTCAGGAACCCCTCTGGAGCAGCCTGACTGCTTCCTGGGGGAAATACAGAGAATTTCCTACACCCTGCTCATCTCAGACACAGAATGGACTTGAAAAAACACAAAAACCAACACCAGCCCCAGCTGGGAAAAAGCAGCAGCAGGAAATTAAACATTTGATGGCCTGGCCACAATTCCCTACTCCTAAAGCATCTCTGGCCACCAGGAGTGGTGTGGGATGGAGAGACCTGAGCCCACAGCCCTGAGACACCACAGAAGTGTCTGCTCACAGCCATCCTCTGGGAATTTAGATCCTGGGAATGGGACAGAAACACCCAGTGGCTCTGAAAACACCTCTGGTTCCACAACAGACCTCAAAACTCCCTTTTCTCCCAGGATCAGCCTTGGCTGCTTGGATGGCAGCACCTAAAAATCCCTTTCTCCTCTAAGTTCTCCTGTGAGAGCCATCCCCAGCTGCTGTGCCAATGGAAATGTTCTATTTTAGGTCATGTCAGTATTTACCTGGCTCTTGGAAGTGCTCTTCATTTGACAGGGTTCTGGATAGGATGAGGATAAGTGCTTCTTTGAACTGATCAAAGTGGACCTGGGGGGGAAAAAAAGGAAGAAAAGAGGAAATCAGGGGGTGCAGGGAGTTAAATGTGAGGCAATAATCCAGCAGGAAGTGGGAATCACTCAGATCAGCAGCCCTGTGCTGGCAAGGGGCACGAAGGGACCCTGAAAAGGGACAGCAAGGGACAAAAGACACAGCCAGCACCTCTGGGAAGAATCACTGCTCCCACAGAGGGACAAAGGCACAGATTTCCTGCACTGGTTGGGTTTTTCCACAGAGCAAAAGCCAAAATGACACATCCAAAGCAGCAGGGAGCATCTCCATCACTTGGGGTGACCTGGCCAGGGTCAGTGGCTCCCACAATGAGACCACTCCTGGTCAGGGATGGATAATCCACTGTGGAAATGCTTCACTGCCCTAATGAAGCTTCAAAAACTTCCCAATGTGGCTGGCAGAAAAATCCCTCCCCTTCAAGGGCAGAGTTCTGTGAGGGCTGAATGAGGAATACCAAGCCTGGAGTGTAGCTGGGAAAATATAAAATATAGAATGAAAAAATAGAATGAAAAAATAGAATGAAAAAATAGAATGAAAAAATAGAATGAAAAAATAGAATGAAAAAATAGAATGAAAAAATAGAATGAAAAAATAGAATGAAAAAATAGAATGAAAAAATAGAATGAAAAAATAGAATGAAAAAATAGAATGAAAAAATAGAATGAAAAAATAGAATGAAAAAATAGAATGAAAAAATAGAATGAAAAAATAGAATGAAAAAATAGAATGAAAAAATAGAATGAAAAAATAGAATGAAAAAATAGAATGAAAAAATAGAATGAAAAAATAGAATGAAAAAATAGAATGAAAAAATAGAATGAAAAAATAGAATGAAAAAATAGAATGAAAAAATAGAATGAAAAAATAGAATGAAAAAATAGAATGAAAAAATAGAATGAAAAAATAGAATGAAAAAATAGAATGAAAAAATAGAATGAAAANAAAAAAAAAAAAAAAAAAAAAAATAGAGACATGATCCTGCCACTGAGAGGAGGTTTTTTTCCCTTTTTTTTCCCATCTGTGCCTTCCTGGAAAGGCTCCTGCCTCCAGCCAGGCACAAAGAGGCTGCAGCATCGTCCCAGGGAATGTCAGCAATTCCAGCCGTGGGGGACACGCAGAGCAGGGACAGCTGCAGAAGGTATTTGCCATGGGTCAGCAGCCAGGCAGAGCTGCCTGCTGCCATTTCTTTTGGCTAAATACATCTGAGGAGAATTTTTAGCACAGAACAAAAGATTTTGTATTTAAAGAACCCCAGCGAGGCTGCTCTGGCTGGCAGAGGGATTTTCCTGCTGCTGGGGGAGGCACAAGCAGCAAAGTTCAGGGCTGAAGTTCTCCAGCCTGGTTTTGGGAGGTCAAGCAAGCTTAAAAAATTCCCAATTTTTTGGGAAGGGAGGTACAGGGGAGCACCTCATGCCACAGCTCAGGCAGTGCCAATCACCCCTGAGGCTTTCAACAATTTTAAATGTGTTTTTTAAACACAATTAAAAATATGTTCAGCAGAGAAGCTGATCAGGAATGCCTTCATCTGAATATTAATTGCTGCATCCTTTTCCAGACACTGGGGCACTTCAAAAAGGACAATTTACAGAGATAGCAGAATTTCCCTGATTGAAAAAATACAACAAAAACCTTGACATTTAGAACTAAATGAGGATGAATAAAAGATGAGGGTGTTCAAATTACAGGTTCCCTCCCCACGGGATCCTCTCAGGACTGAGCCAATCCCTGGGATGGGTGCTGGGGCTGGGATCTCAGAGCAGCAAGAAAACAAGATCCACTTTGCATCCCTGATGCAAACACAAGGATTTAAATAAAGCCAAACCCCCTGGGCAGGAGTGCAGCACCACTGACATCACCTGCCCTGCATGACAAACCCCAGGACTCCTGTCTGCCCTGAGGAGGAGGAGGAGGGAGGAAGAAGAGCTGAGCCCTTGTTCAGAGATGGAATCGGAATTTTTCCATGGCCACAACATCCAAAGGAGGCTGTGGAGGAGCAGGCTGTGGAGCAGGATGAAATTTGAAATCCTGCACAGGATCCTCCACTGCAGGATTTCAAATGCAAATCAGCAGCAGCAGGACGGGCACAGGGGCTTCCCCAGGGCCCTCCTCCCTGGGGAGGTGCAGTCCCAGCTGGAAGAGGGGGAGATGTTTCCTCAGGATGGGCCAGAGGTTTCTCCTAACACCAGATAACCAGTAAAACCAGTCTGTGGTGCCTGTTTGACCTTGGATGTGGTGTCTGCATGCAGAGAGGGCACAGAGTGAGAGAAACACTGATAAAATTAGAGCTGGGCTCAAAGCACATGGGAGCCATGGGACAGCAAAGCCACAGACACTGCAGAAATCCTCAGAATCCTCAGAAATCCTCCTGGGAGGGTGGGGAGGCCCTGGCACAGCTTCCCCTGGATCCCTGGCAGTGTCCAAGGCCAGGCTGGATGGGTTTGGAGCACCCTGGGATGGTGGAAGGTGTCCCCTGTCCATAGCAGGAGATGGAACTGAATGAGCTTCAAGGTCCCTTCCAACCCACACCACTCTGATTCTGTGATTGTTTTGTTATTTCTCATTTGTGTCTCTGCTCATGGGGCCCCTCAGCCTTTTGGGGCTGTTCCCAAGCAGCCAGGAGGCCATGGGGGTGTGGGAGGTGACACACAGGGTGCTGCCATGCCCACCCAGGGCTGGGGACAGCACACACGTCCCTGCAGACCCCACAGCCAGGAGGGTTCTCCCAGAACACCCAAATCAGGGACAAACAGGACAAACAGAGCAGCAGAGAGGCACAGCCAGCCTGGCACAGCCTCCCCAAAGCTGTGGCTGCCCCGAGAGCCCCCGTGGCTCAGCAGTGCCAGGCAGAGCTGTGCGCCCCTGCCAAGGCTCCTGCCAAGGCTCCTGCTGTCCCCACAGCCCCTGGCACAGCCAGGACAGGCTCCTCCAGCCCCTGCCCTCCATCCTGAGCTCCAGCCCCATTCCCAAAGCTCTGCCCCTCTCTGTGAGCTCCTTCCAGGGAGCAGGGAGGGAAATGTCTGTGGGGGAGATGCAGAATCAGAATATCCTAATCCATAGGGACTCTGCAATCCTGGCCCTGCACAGACCCAACAATCCCACCCTGGGCATCCCTGTCCAATCCCTCCTGGAGCTCTGGCAGCCTCTGGAATGTCACCATTCCCTGGGGAGCCTGCCCAGCACCCTCTGGGGGAGGAATCTTTCCCAAAATCCAACCTAAACCTCTCCCAACACAGCTCCAGCCCTTCCCTCAGGTCCCAACAAGCCAATCTCTTGCAGTGACATCAGAGCAGAACCCCAAACCCCCACGTGGGCCATGGAAAACCCCACAGAGCACTAAGGGGAACAGCAGGCACAGGGGGCTGTGCCAGAGGTCACAGCCAAGCCCATGGCACTGCAGGGAGCTGCAGTGGGGCCCAGGCAGGCTGCCCTTGCTGCAGGCTGTGCATGCAGTGGTGCAGGCTGTGCATGCAGTGGTGCAGGTGAAACCTGAGCTCCCATCCCTGCCCAAGGACAGTGCCAAGGACAGGCCCTGCACAGCGCCCAGAGTGCCCAACTTCACTGAATCCCAGAAGGATTTGGGATAGAAAGGACCTTAAAGCTCATCCCATCCCACCCCTGCCATGGCAGAGACACCTCCCACTGTCCCAAGTGCCTCCAAGCCCTGTCCAAGCTGGCCTTGGGCACTCCCAGGGACAGGGAGTGACTTCCAGGGCTCACCCCATCCCAAGCCACAGGCACTGTCCCCAAGACACCTCCAGTTTGGTGCTAATTAAAGGGCACAGAGAGGGCAGACAGACAGACAGGCACAGGCACACCCATCCCCTCCCTCCTGCCATCAAGAGTGAAGGGAAAACAGCCTTCCTGAGGAATGGCAGGGCAGGGAGCATCCCCTCTGCACACAAGGTGTGAGGAGAACAGTTCTGGCTGTGCCACTGTGCCATGAGGATTTACAGCCCCACACCAACCCCATTAATCCCCCAAACCATCCCAGGACAGTTCTGCAGGGGTCTGGCTGTGCCACAAGCATTTACAGCCCCACACCAACCCCATTAATCCCCCAACCATCCCAGGACAGTTCTGCAGGGGTCNTTCTGCAGGGGTCTGGCTGTGCCACAAGCATTTACAGCCCCACACCAACCCCATTAATCCCCCAAACCATCCCAGGACAGTTCTGCAGGGGTTTGGTTGTGCCATGAGGATTTACAGCCCCACACCAATCCCATTAATCCCAAACCATCCCAGGGCAGGCAGCACTTCCAGCCCCCTCAGCTCCCAGTCCCTGCCCAGGGCAGGGGGTTGGGATGAGGTGATCTCTGAGGTCCCCTTTTAACCAGAATCATTCCACAATTCCCTGATCCCAGAGCTCTCATCCCTGGAGCAGAGCCCCAGCACAAAGGCAGGCACGTGGCCCCCATGGAGCTGCCCCGAGCAGACAAAACCTTCCCCCTTCACCCCCTCCCCTGTTCCCTGCCATAAATCCCTGGAAGTGCAGGCAAACAAAGGCTGGGACCATCTGCAGAAAGGGGCTGCAGGGGCAGGTGCAACAAGTCTGTGCTCAGGGAGCAAAGTGTTTACTGCTCCTCTCTTTCCTAGGGGATCCTAGGAAACCCCAAGGATCCCAGGGCCATTAAATCCTGGCACTGCTGCTGCTAACGAGCACAGAGCAGGGGACAAAGATTGTCCTGAGGCTCCAGGCTGGAAGGGAGAGCCATCCCCAGAGACAAAGGGAGGAGTGGAATAAAATGGGATGCCGAGTGCCTTGCAGGGATGGAGCTCCAGGCTGGAGGGGTGACCTGGAACTCGGGGTGCTTTGGCAGGGGGGTTTGGGGGTTTTTGTCCCAGCCACATCTGCCCTTCTTTCTCTCTATGCCCCCATCCCACAACTGGCAAAGCCAGGTTAGACAGGACAAGGAGAAATGGCTTTAAGCTGAAGGAAAATAGATTTAAATTCAATATTTGGAAGGAATTCTTGACTTTGAGGGTGGGCAAGCCCTGGCACAGGGTGTCCAGAGAAGCTGTGGCTGCCCCTGTGGATCCCTGGAAGTGTCCAAGGCCAGGTTGGATGGGGTTGGAGCACCCTGGGACGGTGAAAGGTGTCCCTGCCCATGGCAGGGGGTGGGACTGGATGATCTTTAAGGTTCTTCCAACCCAAACCATTCCATGATTCTTTGATATCAGCACCTGAGCTGGATGCTCAGGATGACAGAGCAGCACAGAAAGTCCTTGGTGCTCCAGCAAATGCCACACTGAAACTCCAAAGGTCAAAAAGCTCTGCCTGGATCCATCCCTGCCCCAGCTGCACTCACTGCCAGCAGAAGAGCTGCAGCCCCAGGGCAGGCGAGGAAGAGGAGGAAAACGGGAAAATCCCTTTGTTCGTTAAAGGAATTATTTTGTGAAAACCACGGTTTGATCAGAAATTTGAGTCAGGATGGCTGCTTGTCTGTGGAGAGCCCTGCTGCCCTGCTCCACATTTTTCTGATTTTAATGAGCAGTGATGGGATTTCAGGGTGATTTCCAGGGAAGGATCTGATGCACTCTGAGCACGGCGCGCCGGCACAGACGTAATGCAGAACAACACAAGGACAACCACGCTGAACTGGAGATCCCCCAAGGGCAGGCAGCTTCTGCTCAGTGCCCTGGCATTTAACCCCATAAAGGGACAAGCACAACTGAAAAAATGGCTTTGGGAACACCAGGCAATGTGGACAAAGGTGGCTCAGGCAGTGATGCCTGAGTGGGACAATATTCCCGACCTCAGAGAAATGTGCGTGACTGCACACAGCCCTGCTGGTCTAAGTGCAGCTTAACCAGAGTAAATCACAGGCTCAAGCCCTGGATTTAGGTCCCTGTCCCATCCCAAGTGGCTCAGAGTTTGTGCAAGTACCTGGTGAGCTGGTCTGGGGAGGTGACCCAGGCTGGAGGCACAAGGACAGCCAGGACCTGGCACTTGCCCTGGCCTTGGACACTGGGGAAGCAGAGCAGGGCACAGGGCTCAGTGGTGGCTCCTGAGCCTCAGACAGGGCAGACAGAGCAGTTCCCTTCCTGCTGTCACCAGTTCTGCTCTTGGAGGTCACCCTGTGCCCACACCAGACCCTATGAGCCCACCAGAACCCCAGGAATGCTGGATGCACCCAAATTACAGACACCACGCTCTTCCCAAAGCCCCTCCATGCATGCAGCCCCCTCCATCTCCCCCATCCTTACCCTGCCTAGGAGGTTTCCTTGCAGGAGGGTCTGCTGCAGGGCTGGGGCCACCTCCTCCAGGTGCAGCATGTGGCAGAGATCTGTGAGCTCCTCCTGGCCCAGGGAGCCCGTGCCTGTGCTGTCAAAGCTGTCAAAGAGCTCCTTGAGGCGAGCTTCATACTGGTCCTGCTCAGCTTCATCCATCCCATAGCCTGCCACGCTCACCTGTGGGGACAGACAGGGCAGGTGACCATTGGTGGCTCCTGGGGACAGCAGGGTGGCACAGCAGCTGCCCACCAGGCTGTTTGGGGCTGTGCTGGGTGGCATTAAGAGCTCCACTGCTGCTCCAGCCTCTCCCATCCCACTGGGGGAAGAAGTCACAGAGCAGAAAGAGCGAGGGGGAAAAGCCTGCAGAGCCAAACCCTCGGGAGGGGACAGCCCAGGTGGCTGAGCCAGCCCTCTGTGGCACGTCCCTGTCCCTGGGGGTGTGCCACCCCAGGCTGGCTCCAGGAGTGGCTCCTTTGGAGCTGAGGTGCTGCAGGGGAAAATTGCACCCTTGAGCTCCACCAATCCCCAGTGATGCAGGTGATGCTTTGGTGAGAAGATAAAAAACCCAACAGGAGCTCAGTAGCCAAGTGTGGGGCTGTGCCTGAGGAGGGGAGGGCACCCCCACCCAAACCCCTCAGGGCAGCCACCCATGAGGGCACCCCCTGCACCAAAGATGGGATCATGGAATGCTTTAGGTTGGGAAAAAAACCCCAAGATCAAGCCCAGCTGCCAAGAACTCCCTGAGCTGCTCCCCCTCAGGAGTTTCAGGTGAAACCCTTAAGGCAGAGAAGGGTTTGACAGCAGCAAACCCAGAGCAGAGCAGACCCCAGCGTGGGGACAGCCAAAATCTGCCTGGTGTCCTGCACCAAGCACACAGAGCCCAGACCCAAATGGTCTCAGGTCTTCAACTTCCTCTCCAAGTGAAGTTTTCCACCCCCTCATCCACTGCAAACAGAGGATCACAGCCCCAGGAGCTGCTCTGGCAGGGGAGTAGAGGGAAATTCCCCCTCTGAAATGAAGGATTTGGCTGGATCTGTTTGTCCAGCCTGGCCCAGGGCTCCTGGCTGGCTTTGGGTGGCAGCAGTGTCACCCAGTGCCACGACACAGCCTCGGTGTGGCTGTGCCATCACAGGCACTGTCACCATCCGTGGGTGACAATGGGCACTGACCTGGTGTCCCTGGACCCAACTGGGCATCCCAGGATGTTTGCCCAGCCTCATCCACGACCCCACACCAGCAATCCACAGGAATTCTGCTTTTGTGGCAGCTGCAGGTTGTGTCAGCCACATTTCCCAAACCAGGGGTCCCACCCAACCCCTCCCCATCCAGCCCTTCCTGGAGCAGAGCCCTCTGCTCCTCACAGGCTTCCTGTGGCTCCCAGGGTCACCCCCAGACACCCCAGAACAGGCAGAGCTGCTCCAAGCACAGCCCAAGAGCCAGGGGATCTCCAGGGCAGGCACTGCAGCAGCCCTGCCCTTCATTTCTCTGGCTGCAGGAGCAGATGCCAAGGCAGAGCATCCTCTCGATCCCACATCTGCTGAGGGATGCAGGGCTGGTGCCAGGGACAGAGCCCAGGGGACAGGGACAGCCCAGCCAGGCTGTCCCTCCTCCTGCACTGCCATGGGCAAGGAATGGCCATGGACACTCCAGGGAGGGGACACAATCCCTCCACCTGAGCCTCACACCCTCCCTGTCCCATTTTTTTTTCCCAAATCCCTCTTGAGCTGATTTCCCAGGCACTGTGGGGAGGAGGGAGGGCACAGACACGTTCAACCTGGGGCACAGAGGAGGAGGCAGCATCCAAAAACTCAGGTGGAAAGCAGAAGAAAGGCAATAAATTCATTTTCTATCCCCACATCAGCAACCCCATTTCCCACCTGCACCCACAGTGGCTGGATCCTGGTGTGAGGGAGCCCTGCCTGACATTCCAGCAGCCCCAAAACTCCCAGCCAAGCCTCCAGCAAAGATGACTCCAACCCACAGAGCTTCCCAAGCCTTTCTGAGCCTCTTATCTTCAGCTGAGCCACCTCTTCCCCCACCAGAGATGTCTCCAGCACCTGACCCTACTGCTGCACTGCCAGAACCAGTTTCCCCAGTTAGTGCAGAGAGCTAAATGCCACCTCCCAACATATCCCCGAGCATCCCTGACAGGGATCACCCCTCTCAGTGCCACAACAGCAGCAGAGAGCCCAAAAACTCACCAGCATTGGGGGACCCCATAAAACCAGCAGGAAAAACACAACCCCTAAAGGAAAAGAGCATCAGGGCTGCACCTGCCCTGCATCCCAGGTGAGTTTTTGGCCAGGGCGCCATGGCAGCCTCACACATCCCCACTCCAAGGGACAGGCAGAGCTCAGGGGGGCACAGGCAGCCCTGCACAGCCTGGGGAAGGGGTTTGGTGCTTGTGGGGCCAGGGCTGTTCCCTACCTGCAGTCAGAGGCACAGGGAGCTGCCGGCAGCGCGGCGAGCCCGAGATCCTGCACAACCTCCATCTTAGGCAGGCGGCTCCGGCACGCAGCAAGGTGACCCAAGATGCCTCCTCCCCCTGAATTATTCAGCAGCAATTCCACCGTGGGGGGAAAAAAAGCCACCAGAGCCTCCTACCTGAGGAGCTGGCATGGCCCTGCAGGCAGGATAATGAGGGCAGAGCCCTGAGTGCAGCCACCTCCGGCAGCGCTGGCAGGGAAGGGGACACGGCAGAGGCACACAAAGCCCGAATTAAAGGACAGCCTTTCATCCCTGCTCCAGATGGGCCAGCAGCTGAGATGCAGCAGGGAGGGCAGGATAATGGGGGCAGCAGCTGAGTGGGGCTCCCTGTCCTTGCACATCACTTTGTTCAGATTTATTGCATCGTTTCCAGCCCCCCAGAATGACCAGCTCGAGCAGAAAGTGCAGCTTTAAGAGAATAACCTAAATAACCTAAATAAGCACCACGTTATTCCTCCTTTCTGTTCTCCTTATTACCAGCCTGGGGAAGCAAAGCGCTCTGGGATGATGAGAAGAGGAAGTTTTCAGCAGCATTTCTTTCCTGCCTTTAAATCCACCCCCTCCTGAGAGCCAGATAACCTTCACAACACAATGTAGGGGCCTGCCAGGACTAAACCCTCGGCTAAATTTAACTGGAACAATATAGGCTTAAACAGCAATTACTGCTTCGCATATGAAGGGCACAGAATCAATATCAACTTTAGCCTGGAGCTAATGAAGACACAGATTACCTGGTCAATCAATGGCATCAGCAAGCAAAACCACCACAATTGGCACAATTACCTTTTTTTTTTGAGGGGGGGAGGGTTGTGTTTGTAAACAGTATGAATTATAGAATCCCAGAAATACTTGAGTTGGAAGGGACCTTAAAGGCCAGTCCATGGCAACCCCATGGGCAGGGACACCTTCCACTAGACCAACACAAAAATCACATTTGCTGCTGCACAAGAGGGAGATTTGGGGGATGCTCTGCCTGGATGCCCCCACGGGCTGCATCACTAACCAGGGCTGTGGGTACCTTGCTCTTATTCCCAACCTGCCCTCCATGAAAGTTATCAGCTCCAAGGGACAGGAGCTTGCTTTTGCTGCTACTCTTGATTGCCTCGACTCTAATGAGGGCCTGGTAATTAGCATTAATTACCCAGCGGGGCAGCATCCTGTGGCCACCTCCAAAACGCAAGCCCCTGCTCCATGGGATGTCAGTGCCCCAGAGTGTCCCCTGTGCTGGACAGCACGGCCACACTCGGGCACTTTAAAGCAGCTTTGCCTTCCCACTGCACCTGGGACAACTGGAGTGATGTGAACACAGCTGGCAAAACCCAGCAGGACCCCAGATTTTAATGCTGGGGTTTATATGAGATGCCCAAAACCAGCCCACGAAGCCCTTGCTGGAGAGGCAGAGCAGAGAGCGGCTCACACTCATTA
Source organism: Cisticola juncidis (assembly GCA_013400215.1). Classification (NCBI taxonomy): domain Eukaryota; kingdom Metazoa; phylum Chordata; class Aves; order Passeriformes; family Cisticolidae; genus Cisticola; species Cisticola juncidis. Next base: position 79,232 of record VXBR01007137.1, on the reverse strand, counting down.
TCTCCTGCCCCTAATGAACCTTCTCATCCATCACAGCTGCAGCTCTGCTGAATCACAGAATTCCCTGAGCTGGAGGGACCCACAGGGATCGTGGAATTCAGATCCTCTCCCTGCTCAGACCCCCCAACAATCCCACCCTGGGCATCCCTGGCAGTGCTGTTCAAACATTCCTGGAGCTCTGGCAGGTTTGGGAGTGTCACCATTCCCTGGGGAACATGGGCAGTGCCAGCACCCTCTGAGGGAAGAACCATTCCTGAAATCCAACCTAACCCCCCCAACACAGCTCCAGCCCTTCCCTGGGTCCTGTCACTGGTCACCAGAGAGAAGAACAGGGCGCCCTGTCCCTGCATCCACCCCAAAATTGTCGGAGCAATTCCCAGCTCAGCCCACGCTGTAACACCCCGTCCCCCCTTGGAGCAGCAGCCCCACAAAGGGTCACACCGAGCAACCCAAGAGAAAGGGAACAACAAAACTCAAAAGGACAATGAAGCACCTAAAGCTCAGTAAATCACTTGCCAGCACGCCCCGCTCTCCAAGGGTCACCGCCGGAGTCAGCCTTACAGCTGGCGGTCCCTCCTCCCCATTGACCACGCTCGTAATTCTCTTTGCACCTCAATGCACCCCAAAAACACCCCCAGACCCTCCAAAGTTGGCAGAGAGCGGCGATCCTGTTAACCAAGCTCCACTCCAGATTAGCAAAGCAGCGCCGGCGTATAAAAGCACTATAAATTTATGTAAAGAGCTTCAAAAGCAGCGCAGCGGTTTGAATATTCACGCCAGGCCGGTATTTGCATTGTAATAGGGCTTTTCACTCCCGGCCTTCCCTCCATAAGGAAAAACAAAGCGCCCATCTGGTTTGATTTTGCAAATCGGGCTGGAGTCGCTCCGCAGCAACTCGGGGAGCCCCGGGTGCGATAAAGCCCGAGGTGGAGGCACAAAGCTGATTATTTCTGATTATTTCCGAGGTAAACAAAGCGAGCCGGTCATTTACCCACGGAAATGCGGGATGGGGTAATTCCCGCGGAGCCCGGAGCTGCGCGGCCCCGGTGCAGCCGGGCTGTGCTGAATCACGGCGGGAGCGCGGCCGGCGCCTTCCCTCAGCCCCTTTTTAGGGAGCACATGAGGAAGAGGAGCAGGATACACCCGAAATGCCGTCCACCCAGCCAGCACAACCCCAGCACCTGAACCTCCCGGGCTGGGGATTTTGGCTTTCCCGGCTCACAGCCGCGGATCCATCCCTACAGGGATGCTCCAAGGGAGACGGGCCCGCGGTTGGTGAGCAGACAGCAGATGCCGTCTGCCACCCTGGTGACAGCGAGAGCTCTGCCGATGACAAAACAACTGCTGTTATTAATTCCTCCAGCCACAGCCGGGGCTCAGCCCGCGGAGAGTGGTCCAGACCGCGCTCCCAGCGCTTGGAGCATCTCTCCGGGAACAGGGACGCGCGCCGGGATGGGGCGCCCTTGGCAGGAGGGCGAGCGGCACCGGTACCTGCCACCCCCGGGACTCTGCCACCATTCCTAAGGGACCCGGGGGGCTCTGGCGTGGCACCCCCTCACAGACACCCCTGAAACCGCCACCTGTGTCTGTGCTTCCCCATCCCCATCACCCCCTCCTCCAGCATCC
>VXBR01007137.1:54849-72467 GCA_013400215.1 Cisticola juncidis | reverse complement strand
AAGCCCGGCGCGGTCCACCAGGGGCGGTGAGTACCCGCCACCGTGGGGACATCGCCACGGGGACATCGCCGCGGGGACATCGCCGCGCTCCCCCCGGCCGTGTCCCTGTCGCGTCTCATGCACTGTCCCTCGTGCCGTGGCTGTGCTGGGGCTGTCACCCCGTGCTCCTGTGTCCCCACTGTGGCCTGGTCACTCAGCTGGGGCCGTGACCCCGTGTCTGTCCCCGGTGCCATGGCCGTGCCACCCTGTCCCTGGCGCCAGCGCGCTGTCCCCGGATCATCTTGCCATGGCTGTGACTCCATACTGTGGTCGTGTCCCTATGTCACCCTGCCACCGCCGTGACCCCGCGCAGTGGCCACGTCCCTATGTCACCCTGCCGTGGCCACGACCCTGTCCTGTGTACCCCCGCGCCCCGGTGCCGCGCTGTCCCTTGTCGCCCTGCTGTCCCGTTTGGCCACCGCGCCCCGGTGCCGCGCTGTCCCTTGTCCCTCTGCTGTTCCTTTTGGCCACCGCGCCCCGGTGCCGCGCTGTCCCTTGTCGCCCTGCTGTCCCGTTTGGCCACCGCGCCCCGGTGCCGCGCTGTCCCTTGTCCCTCTGCTGTTCCTTTTGGCCACCGCGCCCCGGTGCCGCGCTGTCCCTTGTCGCCCCGCTGTCCCCTGTGGCCACCGCTCCAGCTGTCGGGGGTGCCCTGCGCGGGCCGGGCCGTGCTCACCTGCGGCAGGTGTTGTGCAAGGGCCGGGCTGAGCGGCTCTTGAGCGCTGGGTGCGGACCGAGAGCAGCTCCTGCCAATTCCCTGCGGCCTCTCCAGGGCATTCCTGGCCCGTTCCGTTGCTGGCCCTTGGCCCTGGGGAATAACCGGGATTTCAGGAGGATTTGTGGCTGCCCGTGCCGCCAGCTCCTGCCATCCCAGGAAGGGTGCCCATTCCTGGGGACTGCTGCCATCACCCCTTGTGCAATCCTTGCTCAGGGCCTTGCAGCATTCCCAGGGCAGGGAATGCCCCGGGTGCTTTCTGCGGGAGCGATGCTGACGCTGCTCGTGTGCTGAGCTGAGCTGAGCCTGGCTCCCCTCACAAACCTCTGCCCTCCATCCCCCATGCCCAGACTGCTTTCCCCATCACCATCAGCCCACGAGGGATGCTGGTGCTGGGAAAGCTGCAGCTCCTGGCTCTCCTTTCCCTCCTGGGGACTGGGGTTGTGTGTGGCTGGATGTGGCTCCCAGCCCTTCAGAGCAGGAGCTGGTGCTGGTGGCACTGGGGACATCACCTCCAAGCCCCTTCCCCACCTTCCTCCTTGTCCCTGGAGCATTACAGAAGCCTTTAATGCCAGGCTTGGGGCCACATCTGTGACTGTGGGACTCGGGGTGTTGCCACAGAGTATCGGTGTCTCCTTATTGCCGGTTTGACTTGCAGCTCCGGGCCCTGGCACGTTCCCTGCCCTTCCTGCCTGCCGGCTCCCCGTGGGAGGTCGTGGGGGGACAAACCAGGGCTCCTGTCACCCTGTGTCACCGTGGGGCTGCTCCAACACCCTGAGTCCACCCCCAACGCCAAGCACAACACCGGTGTGGGGATCCAATTCCCACTCCAGAGGAAATGGGATCAGCCCTTGTAGGAAAAAGTCGTGTCCAACCCCAGGGCTGGGATTGGGAAGGGGGGCTCTGCTCTGTTGCACCCCAAATCCCTCGGGATGGGAGGGATGTGCTGACAAGTGCCTCCCTCGCAGGCCCCCTCGCTCCTGGGTGCCATGGCTGCGCACCCTCCTCCTGGCCCCGCTCCTCACCTACGTCTCCGTGCCCTTCCTCGTCCGCCTCTTCCCCAGCGTGCTCACCAAATTTGTCTACCTGAACTTCCGTGAGTATCCCGGGGCTGTCCCGAGCAGGAGAAGCCCCACAGGGATTCAGCTGGATGCTGCAGACCCCCCAAAACGGGGGTGGGACCGTGCCAGGGTGGTACCAGGACAGAGTTTACCCTGCTCCTGCTGTGCCGCGGGCTCGCAGAGGAGGCACGGAGGGAGCTCTCCCGGGTTTTGCAAGCTCCAATAACGCGGTGCTGCCGGCCCTGTTTACAGCCTGCAGTCCCAACACGCCCTGGCACGCTCAGCATCAGCGGGACTGGAAATCAGGGTGGGAGGAGAGGCAGCAAAAGGGCTGAGCTCGCCTGCCTCAGCACGGCCCTTGATAATTCCATCATACCCCGCTGATTTGGAGAGAATTGTGTAAAAGCAGCTGGGGAGGAGGATCCTGGGTGATGGCTGTGATTTCTCCATCAGTGGCCTTCCCCTTCTTCACGGACTTTCGGCGGCCGGAGCTGCTGGTGAACAACACCATCAGCCTGTACCTCACCACCGAGCCGGGCGTCACGGTGGGCATCTGGTGAGCAGGGTGTCCCCAGCCCCCCTCAGGGACAGCAGTGTCCTGTGGAGCCCCGGGTGACCCCGCTGTCCCCGCAGGCACACGGTGCCGGCCAGCAGGGGGGCTGAGGCGCAGGGCAAGGACCAGCGCTGGTACGAGGAGGCTCTTGCTGATGCTCACCCCGTGATCATTTACCTGCACGGCAATGGGGGCACCAGGTGAGCTCCTGAGCTGCTGCAGGGCAGCACCGGGGCAGGGGGGCTGCTCCGAGGGGAGAAGCAGCAAACTCGATGCAGCAGCCAGCTGGGCTGAGCTGCTGTGGTGGTCTCTGAGCCCAGCAGTCAAGGAAAATCCCTGTAAAACAAAGGGAAAAGTCAAAATCCACCCATCCCACAGTATCCAGCTCTTCCCTGCTGGGAGAAGGGCACCCTGGTTCCTCTCCTGCTCTGGTGCTGGAGGGGAGGGTCCCTTGGGGTCTCCCCGAGCTCTAACCCCATTTTCCCCATCAGGGCTGCGAGGCACCGTGTCCAGTTCTTGAAGGTAAGTGGTGGCCTTGGTGGGGACACTGGGACCTGCTGGCTCTGGGGACCCCAGAGAGACCCTGTGCAGAGGGAAGGGGCCGTGCTGGGGGTCCTGGGGTGCACCCCTGCCAGGACATGACTCGGTGCTGCTCCGACAGACGATGGGCGCTGGTGACTTCCACATCCTGGCTCTCGACTACAGAGGTAAAGTTGTTCCCCTGCCTCTTGCTGAGTGATCCCCCACTTGGGGCCTGTCCCCACCAGGGTTGGGACATCGACCTGTGTCCCCCACAGGCTATGGGGACTCCACTGGACACCCCTCAGAGAACGGCTTCACCACAGATGTCCTGGCACTCTATGACTGGGCGAAAGCACGGAGTGGGAACAGCAGCATCCTCTTCTGGGGACATTCCCTGGGGACAGGGTGGGTGCAGGGGGCAGGATGGGGGCACACCAGAGCCCACCCTGTGCCCTGTGACACTGGTGCCAGACTGGTGCCACATGGGGACGGACCAAGGGCTTGGAGCAGCTCCTTGGTAGAGCCCCCTGCAAAGCCAAACGCAGCCAACAAGGGGGGATCTGAGGGGGGCTGTGCATTCCCCCTTTGCTGCTCCCCCTCACTGTCACCTCTCCTGTCACAGGATTGCCACCAACGCAGCGAGGAAACTGCAGGAGGAGCGAGGTAAGGGCCAGCATGGATGGGTTGTCCCCAAGCAGTGTCACCCTGATTTTGGGGCCGCAGAGGAGATGAGGAGCTCTCCCCATCCTCCCTACTGGGATGAGGGACACCTTGTCCCCACTGCTGCCTGGGAGGGGAGTGTGGCAGCAGCCTGGCAGCGGGGCCAGCCCCTCAAAGCCATGCCCACTCCCACCTCACTCTGCCCTCAGGGGTCCAGGTTGATGCCGTGGTCCTGGAGTCTCCCTACACCAACATCCGAGACGCAGGCGCCAACATCCCCATCACCAAGGTGGGTCTGGGGACTCTGCCTGTGGGGTCCCCCACTGGTGTCAGCCCCAGCTTCCCGGGTCTCCCCCCTCACAGTTGAATCCCACTCCCAAACTCTCTCCCTGCCAGATCTACCGGCAGTTCCCGGGGTTTGAGTACCTCATCCTGGACTCCATGGCTCGGGCAGGAATGTTCTTCCGCAGTGATGAGAAGTGAGTTCCTGGTGGGAAGGGCAGAGCTGACCCCAGGGAATGCTGTGGGAGTGATGCCAGGACCACCTGGCTGAGGAGAGGTGTCAGTCACCCCATTGAAATCCCTGTGCTCCTGTGTTTACCCAGCTTACTCATACTTCAGAAGTGACTTTTTATTTGCTGAATGTCGGGTATCAGTTTGATTATTGAGCAAAGTCCACAAGCCACCATCCTTTTTTTGGCACCCTTGTTCCTTGTAGCACACAGAGCTTGCCCAAAATCCGTTTGATTTATAGGTGCTTTTGAAACCTGCTATAATTGGGGGTTAAGGTCATTAGGCTGCTTGGTTCTGCCATACCAGGACAAGCAGCATGAGCATCACCCAGGTGGGCATGAGGATGGCTCTGAGGGGCAGTGCTGGGGGTCAGGGTGCTGTGGGAATTTTGGGATTGGGGAGGCTCCAGGGGCAGAGTCCTCAGGGCTGTGCTTGCTGCCTGCAGTGTGAAGGTGCTGGGCTGCCCCCTGCTCATCCTGCACGCAGAAGATGATGGAGTCCTGCCTCCGAAGCTGGGACGCAAGGTGGGCACTGCCACCCAGGCTTTGAGCCCTGCTCTGGAGGGCTGGAGTGGCCAGAGAGGGGATGGCCACACACCAGGAGGGGTTTGGGGTCCCCTGCTCGTGCAGTAACCACGCTCCCACCCCGTGGCAGCTCTACGAGACAGCACACGAAGCCTACAAGGACAAATCCAAAGTGAAGTTCATTACCTTCCCCAAAAAGCTGGGCTTGGGCCATGACTACATCTCCTCCCACCCGGAGCTGCCTGCCCTGGTGAAGTAAGTGCTGCTCCACAGCAATGGGGGGCACAGGGTGAGCCTTGGCCTCCCCTTCCACTGGTGCCTCCTGTCCTGCTGCAAACTCAGAGCTGCCTGGCCCCTGCTCCTTCCCCTCCCTGTGGTGTTTGCTGCCATCACTTTCTAAACTTCATTGCTCCCCACTGCCCTGAGCCTGTCCTCAGCCTGGGTGGCTTGGGGAGGTGGCTCTGGGGACACCAGCTCCTCCTTACCCTGGGTGCAGAGATGCTCCAAGCCCAGCTCAGCCCCGCATGCAGGGATCCCAAATCAGGCTCTGACGCAGCACAGGAGGGTCAGTGACAGTGTAAGATTTATTACATCTTGTTGCAGAGACTTCTTAAACATGAAGTGAAGCCAGTTGCTGCCTGCACTGATCCCATGCTCCCTCAAATCCACTCCAGGACCCCCCCATGGCACTGAACTTACTGCTGTAAGTAATAAAAAACTACTAAGAAACTTTTAAGTCACCCTGTGCCTCCAGGATGCTGGAAGTTACTCGAGGGATGGAGACACTGATGGAGCCACGACTGGGAGCATCCTATGGGACACTGGTGGGGGTACATGAGCCTGGCACTGCCCTATCCTGCTTCAGCAGCACCTGTGAGTGCCCAGACAGCTGTGCCCACCTCTGCCCAGCCCTCTCCTTGCGTGAGCACTGCTGGAAGCAAGCCCAGCCCTACCTTCAGCAAACTCCCTTCGCACTCCGACGGCACTTTTTTATTTTTAGCACCTAAAGCAAGCAACAGGGCGACGTGCTTTCACTTTCCACAGGGACACTGTTATAAAAACCCCTCCCCTCTGCCCACCCCTAGGGAAAGCCAGCAGCAGCAGCAGCAGCAGCAGCACAGAGACTCAGACAGCAGAGAATTGTACAGCGTCCCCCGGCTCCTACGCCGCGGTGCCGTTGGGGGTCTTGTCCTGCCCAGCATCCCGGGGCTCGTTGGGCGGGGGGATCTTCAGGTCCGAGGGCTCCACGTGCCAGATGTCCCGGGCGTACTCCTTGATGGTGCGGTCGCTGGAGAATTTCCCGGCCGCTGCGATGTTCCTGATCACCATCTTGGTCCAGGCTTTGGAGTTCTGCAAGGAGGGAGGGGTGGGATGGGCCCCCAGACAGGGATCCCCCGTCTCTGAGCACATCCCAGGACGGGGTGTGGTGTCCCAGCTCCCTGCCCTGTCCCCGCGCTGGCACTCACCAGGTACAGCTCGCTGACCTTCTCCTGGCACTTCACGTACGCCTCGTAGTCTGCAAAGACTTTAAACCTGTGGCAGCAAAGGAAGGAGGGGTCAGGAGCAGGAGAAATAGGAATGCAGGCTGCCTGATCCATTGTTACATCCCAGACCCTGAAATCCAGGGGTTAAACTTTAGGTTTCTTTACTCTTTTTTTGGTGCAAAGGGGAATTCCCCACCAGATAGTCTCAAGAGGTGAAAATCACACAAAAGTTTACTTGCAGAAATAGAGCAAATTAAGGAAACTTTGGGAAAAAGAGTGAATAGAACACTGAAATCGATGTAAAACCACTTATCATAGCATTACTTAGCATTAATTTAGTATTAAGCATTTATTTAACATTTGCTTAGCCCATTTAACTGGGAAACCTTTAAAACCTTAAGGTGTTACATTACTCATAAAGCTCCATAAAAGGATTAAGAGAAGGAGAGAAAGGGAAAGATGGAAAGGGTACAGAAAAACCTCCCAGCTACCATCCCCTGGGTTCCAGCGTGGGTGAGGCAGAAACTCCAAGATGTCAGGGCAGGACAATGGCCTCAGTACAGCCCTCAGCCCCTTTTATACCTCTAGCCCTTCATGGGCCCGCCCCTAGGCGGGGCTTCTGCTTGCTCGACCAATCAGAGGCTGGAAAGTACTGCCCCTGTGTGATTGATTGGCAGATTGGCCAATCAGAGGCTCGCTTAGCACAACCCACACACAAAGCTGCCCTGATTGACAGCTCTGCCGGGCTGAGGGGTCTGGGACTGCCTCAGCAGAGAGCCAGGCCTGACCCCAACCCCACACACACACAGAGGTCCCAAGAACCCAAAAAATGGCTCAAGACATCGATCTAATCCCATATCTGACAGGCATCCTCCAACACAAAGCCTTCAGTCAAATTTCCCCTCCCCAAACCTTGTTGGTAGAGAGCCCTGGATGCCCCAGGAGGGGAAATGTAGGGAAAGCATTTCTCCGATCCCAATGCCCACAGCTGAGCAGTGCTCTGGCCAGGAAAGCCCTTGAGATGCTTGAAATCATCTGGAAGGGCTGTGCACCCAAAGGCATTAATGGGACATTAATGGGACAACAGCCATCCATGGAGAGTCCGTGCCTGAGGAGCATCATCCATGTCCAACGTGGTCCCAACCCCTGACGTGGCCATGGCAGAGACCCAGCCCAGGGGGTGCATGGCACCCTAGGACCTCACCTGTCGTGGTGGAAGAGCATGTTGACCACGTCACTGAAGAGGTTGGGTTCTTTTGGGGAGAAGAAGCCACTTTTAATCTGGTCAACAGCCTGTTTCAGCTCGGGGAGCCGGTCGTAGTAGAGCTGGGCGTTGTACCTGGAGGGAAGGAGGCTGTAAAATGGTGCTGCCCCAGCTACCTGAGGTGGCAGCGCTGTGGCATCTCCAGCCCTCACCCTTTCCTGTCCAGCTCCGTGACATCCTCCACCCTCATGCCAAAAATGAACAGGTTTTCCTCCCCAGCCTCCTCGGCCATCTCCACGTTGGCTCCATCCATGGTGCCGATGGTCAGAGCCCCGTTCAGCATGAATTTCATGTTGCCCGTCCCCGAGGCCTCGGTGCCCGCTGTGGAGATCTGCTCTGACAGGTCGGTCGCAGGGATCACTGCCAACAAAACACACGGACACCAGGGCTTGTGCTGACCAACTTTAGGTTTGTTTCCTGCTGAAGGACCATGGTGGGACCACGGGATGGAGGGACACCCCCTCCCCACAGCGTGTCCCACCCGTGGTACCTTTCTCTGCCAGGGACACCCTGTAGTTCTCCAGGAAGATGACCTTCAGCTTGCTGCCCACCATGGGGTCGTTGTTCACCACCTGAGCCACGGCGTTAATGAGCTTGATGATCATTTTAGCCATGTGGTATCCTGGGGCAGCCTGGGAGGAAAGCCACAGCTGAGCCAGGAGGGCTGGTGCCAGGGGCTCCAATGTGTCCAGGGAATAACCTGTTCATCCCTGCTCCCATCACCTTATCCAACATGTGTGACACCACATTTTTGGGGGCTTCCATGACCACAGACATCAGATGGTTGTCCAAGCCTTGCCCAAACTTGCTTGGGTTGAAGCACCAGTGCTACTCCAGTGCTTCTTGGACAACTTCATGGACTTAACACCGTGGAATCACGGAATTGTTTAAGTTGGAAAAGCCCTCTAAGATCATCCAATCCAACTGTTCCCCCTGCACTGCCAAGGTCACCACTGACCCATGTCCCCAAGTGCCACATCCATGTGGCTTTTAAGTTCCTCCAGGGATGAGGACTCCACCACTGCCCTGAGCAGCTCCTCCAATGCCCAACCATCATTTTGATGAAGAATTTTTTTTTAGTATCCCATCTAAACCTCCTTTGGCACAGCTTGAGGCCATTTCTTCTGTCATGTCCTTTGTTCCCTGGGAGAAGAGACCGACCCCTGCCAGCTGCATCCTCCTGTCAGGGAGTTGCAGAGACATCTGCACCCACATCCCCCAGGACACTCCCAAGGACTCCCTCCAAAATCTCTAGAACTCCTGACTCACCTTGCCTCCAATGATCACTGTCCTTGGCACAAACAGCTTTGCAGGATCCCTCCTGATCCCTGCAGAGAACAGCAGCGTTACTGTGGGAGATGGGGCACAGGGGTGCTGGTGCAGCCCTGGGACACCCCTGTCCCCTCGGGGCGTGGTGGCTTACGGTTGTACATGGTGATGATGTGCAGGCAGTTCATCAGCTGCCTCTTGTACTCGTGGATCCTCTTCACGTGCACGTCGAACATGGACGAAGGGTTGATCTTCACCTTGTACTCCTTCTCCAGGTAGAGTGCGAACTTCACCTTGTTCTCCTGGGCCAGGGCAGGGACCATGTCAGCCCCCAGGTGCCATCAGGCCCCGCTCTCTGCTCACCCTGCCCCTCACCTGTTTCACTTTGGCCACCTCCCGGATGAAGAGGTCGTCGTCCACAAACTCGTGCAGCTTGGTCAGCTGGCTCAGGTCCCGCACATAGTCCTCCCCGATTTTCTGCAACAGGAGCAAGGGCACGTGCTGATGGTGGGATGGTTTGGGATGGAAGAGATCTGGAGCATCATCCAGTTCCAACACCCTGCTGTGAGCTGAGACACCTTCCACTAGACCTGATTGCTCCAAGCCCTGTCCAACCTGGCCTGGAACACTTCAAGGGATTTAGGGAAGCCACAGCTTCTCTGGGCACCCTGTGCCAGGCCCTCACCACCCTCACAAGAAAGAATTTTTTCCCAATATCCCATCTAACTCTGTCCTCTATCAGTTTACATCCATTCCTCCTTCTCCTATCCAAAGTTCCTCTCCAGCTCTCCTGGGGCCTCTTTAGGCACTGGAAGGGGCTCTGAGGTCTCCCTGGAGTCTTCCCCAGGCTGAACAGTCCTGGCTCCAGAGCAGAAGGGCTCCAGCCATTGGAGCACCTCCACGGTCTCCTCTGGACTCTCTCCAGCAGCTCCACACCCTCCTGATGTTGGAGACCCCAGGGCTGAAGGCAGCTCTGCAGGTGAGGTCTCACCTGAGCAGAGCAGAGGGGCAGAATCCCCTCCCTTGACCCTCAGCTCCACAACCACCCAGAAGATGCGGATGTTTGAGGCTGTCCCGGCACCCTGGGCTCAGCGGGGCCGGGGCAGTGCCCTGGCACACTCCCCCCATGCCAGTACCTCCGCGATGAGCTCTGCCAGCCCCGGGTTGCAGAGCAGGAGCCAGCGCCGCGGCGTGATCCCGTTGGTCTTGTTCTGGAACTTCTCCGGCTCCAGCGCCGCAAAGTCCTCAAACCTGGGGACCGGGATGGAACAGCTCCGGCTCCAGCCACACCCTGCTGGCACTGCCACCCCGTCCCAGGCCAGGGTGACCCACTGCCACCACCTCCCTGCCAGCGCTCACACTTGGGTCTTGACGATCTCGGAGTGGATCTTGGCCACACCGTTGACGGCGTGGGAGCCCACGATGCAGAGATGGGCCATGTTGATCCTCTTGGTGTCCCCCTCCTCGATCAGGGACATCCTCCGCAGCCGGTCCACGTCGTTGGGGAACAAGGCTGCGATGTGCTGCCAGAGAGATGGTGGCACTGAGGGATGTCCCACCCCATGGCTTACAAAGAAGGGCCAGACGTCCCCAGTGCATTTGACAGCAGCCAGAGCAGTAGCTTTGACTCTGTTGTGGTGCTGCAAACTCCCTCCAAAGGGTGCCCTTTTCCCAGCATGGATGGCTCTGGATAGAAGGACCTCCCAAGCTGCCACACAGTGTTGGGGACACACACTTGGCCAGTGAGGCCATTTTGGAAAAATCCTTGTACTGCCAAACCATCATCTCCTCTGCACTCCCAGCATCATCCTACCCAGGATGAATTCAGCATTTAGGAAGCAAAGAAATGCCAACTCTCAAGTCCCTAAAGCAATGGGTGAAACCTCTCAACAGTCACTAACTGCAGGGTGGCAATGTGCTGATGGGAAAGGGCTTCCCTACACATCCACCTCCCAAAATAGCAGCTGGAATCCCCCAGCCACACACCCAACACCCTCAGTTTGTGCATGCCCCTCATCCTGAGGTACATCCCTGTCCCCTCTCTGGAGCAGGCTCCCGGGCACTCACATCCAGGTGTCTCTGGTTGATCTCATAGATGATCTGCAGGTGCCTGGGGAGCAGCTTCTCCACCAGGTCCACGGGCCATCGCTCCAGGGCCTCGGGAAGCACCGTGTGGTTGGTGTAGGCAAAAGTCCTTTTGGTGATGTCCCAGGCCTGGCGGGAAGAGCCAGTGCTCAGTCACACCTCCGAGTGCCAGAACCCACCCACAGTCCTCCAACCAGCACAGCCCAGCCAGCTCCTCCCAGTCCAGACCAGCTAAACCCAGCCTGACTGCTCCATGTCATTCCCAGCAGTCACAAAATTGGCTCCTCCACCATGGGCAGGTGGAGCAGACCAGGTGGGGTGTCCCTACCTTATCCCACGGCAGCTTCTCGATGTCCACGAAAATCCTCATCAGCTCAGGGATGGCCATGGCGGGGTGCGTGTCGTTCAGCTGGATGGCAACCTGGGAGAGCAGGGTGGCACGTGGGGACACAGAGGGGACACTGAGAGCACCAACGGGGGGCCCACAAACATCTGCATCACCGGGGGGGTGTTGGAACAAGCTCCAAGGCAGAGGTCAGAGCTCGTACCTGGTCCGGGAAGGAATCAAACACGGTGCGGACGCTGTCCGTGCTCCCGAATTTGGACGCTTTGAAGCGGCGGATGATGTCCTGCAGGGTGGCAGCCACCACAAAGTACTCCTGCTTCAGCCTCAGCTCCTTGCCTTCGAAGAACTGTGGGCAGAGGAGCAGGGAACTGCAGGATTCCCACAGGATTCCCTGCGCTTCCCAGGGGAAGGCTTTCCCAGGGTGTGACCCCTCTGTGCTTCCCCCAGCATGAGTTGCAATCCCAAGCTTTTCTTGCTTCCCAGATTCCAGCACAAGGGCTGGGGATGTGCTGGTACAAACAGGTTAAATCCCAGCTGAGCTTTGTCAAAACCTGTTCTCCATGGTTTGAACTTCTTGGATGCAAGGAAAGGTACCAGGACAATGGAAAGGGAAGCCATAGGAACTATTTCCAAGACAAGCATTTAACCACAATTCATGCAGCAAAAAACATCAACCTGCTGGTCTGCAAAGGAAAAGCTGGAGGAGACAACCTCACTGCTGGAGCTGCAGTGCCCCAGCTCTCCTCACCAGCTGGGAAGGCTGGAGGAGGATTAAATGAGAAAAACACCATCAGGACCTGCCTCAAACAGGCTGCAGAGCAAGGAAAACTTATTTTTTTCCCTCCTGCTCCACAGCTTGGTTTGTGGCTAGGGAAGGGTTGTGCGTCCCACAACACCTCTGTGCCAGCTTGGCAAGAACTCCACCTCTTCCATGTCTGGCAAGAACTCCCACAGCAAGAGGGCTGGGGTGCAAAGGGCAATTTGAGGCACAACCTCTGGTCCCAGGGTTGCAAAGGGCCACCAGGGTGACACCAGCAGCGTTCAGCAGTTTGCCTTCACCTTACATTCTCAGACTCGAGGAACATTTCTGCAGCAGGGGCCAGGCAAAGTTCAGGGGATTAGACTTACCCTGGTGAGAGGCAGCAACTCTCATCCAAGCACTGCAGGCAGCTTGAAACACAACTAAAAACATCTCTGCAGCATCCTGGAGTGAGAGGCTGCTCCCCTTCCCCTCCATCTGGGCACTCCTTACCCACCCCTGAAGCAGCAGCTCCCTCAAGCACCACAACTCACGTTGTCATTGGGGTAGAGCACCCGGGAGATGTTCTCTGCCAGGTTCCTGTCCAGCACGGCCTGGATGTAATCCCCGACATTGACTGGGGAGGAGCAGAGGGGTGAGGTGGGTGTGGGACCCCNGTGCCAGCACCACCTGTGACATCCCCAGGGCAGCTGGAGCTGGGCTGGCATCCCCCCCTGCTCGCCCTGGAGCCCTCCCATCCCACAGAGCCTCCTGCGCAGGGCTGGGCTCAGGGTGGTGTCCCTGGACAGGGGGGATGTCCTGATATCCCAACCTCTGGCTCTGCCTGCTGGCTGGCGTTTGCCAGAAGTGCTCAGGGCACAGAGAGGGCCTTGTAAAGGTCAGGAGCAGCTTAATTAAGGTTTAATTTAGAGCTGCACATAGCAAACAATCCTGCTGGAGCTGCTTTTGGTATGTTGTAGAAGCCCAGAATGGCTTGGGTTGGGAGGGACCTTAAAGTCCATCTTGTTCCAACCCCCTGCCATGGGCAGGGACACTTCCCACCACACCAGATTCCTCCAAGCTCCATCCAACCAGGCCTTGGACACTTCCAGGGATGGAGATCTTGGCTGCAGACATGGAGCAGCCAAATTTATCCTCATCCCCGTGTCCATCTCCTCCCCAGCTCACCACTGCCTTTTCCATCCCAGCCCAACAGAGATCCTGCAGGCCTCACCCCTGGGGTGCAGCCAGCCAGGGAGAGGCCCCCCAAATGACAGGACAAGCCCTGCAAGGGACATTCCTGTCCCCAGCCCTTACCTGGGTGTCGATCCACTTGGCCCCAGAGGCAGAGTGCTCCACGTGGCCATAGAAGTGCACGGGCAGCATGTACTCGGGCCGGGCCTTCTCCCAGGGGTTGCCATGCCGGAGCCAATCATCGGCTTCCTCCACCTGCCAGAGGGGCCCAGAGCAGTGACAGGGACACCCAGCCCCAGGGATGTCCCCACCTGCAGGATGGTGGAGCAGGAGGGCTGGGAAAAGCTCTTGTGACAAAGGGGAAGGTGCTCTGTCTGCCCTAAACCTGGATTTTGGCACCGCAGGGTGAGCCTGGAGGTGCCACCCTGAACTCTGGGCTGTCTGTGCCTTCCACGGGGATGGGGACAAACCCAAGGTTTCTCTGAGTGCACTGCTGATGTTGCATTTCCAAACCAGCCTCTTCCAGCCCTGCTCCCTCCTCACCTGCTCCAGGCAGCCATGGAACAGCTCCTGGGGCAGGAAGGCTGGGAAAAGCTCTTGTGACAAAGGGGAAGGTGCTCTGTCTGCCCTAAACCTGGATTTTGGCACCGCAGGGTGAGCCTGGAGGCGCCACCCTAAACTCTGGGGTGTCCGTGCCTTCCACGGGGATGGGAACAAACCCAAGGTTTCTCTGAGTGCACTGCTGATGTTGCATTTCCAAACCAGCCTCTTCCACCCCTGCTCCCTCCTCACCTGCTCCAGGCAGCCATGGAACAGCTCCTGGGATGACCCTTAGCAGGGCATGCTGAGGACGGGGACAGGGGATGGATGCTGTGACCTCGCACTGCTTTAATTTGTTAAATTTATTCACAAAAATATCTGCTAGATTTTAAATATCACAGCAGCAGCAGCCTCTGAGCTGAGGGAAAATGTCTGTACACCTCAATCTAAAGGGGAGGGGGGGTTCCAGCTGTGCCAGGGGGCAGCAAGGACCACACATCTCCATCCCTACCTGCCACCC
Organism: Cisticola juncidis; assembly: GCA_013400215.1. Taxonomy (NCBI): domain Eukaryota; kingdom Metazoa; phylum Chordata; class Aves; order Passeriformes; family Cisticolidae; genus Cisticola; species Cisticola juncidis. The sequence continues at coordinate 58,442 of VXBR01007137.1, read as the reverse complement.
ATCGCGGATTTTCTGGTTGAAGATGCCGTACTCGTAGCGGATGCCGTAGCCGTAGGCTGCCAGCCCCAGTGTGGCCATGGAGTCCAGGAAACAGGCTGCCAGGAGAGAGGAGAGCAGTGAGCTTGGCACTCACTGGAGCCCTGGGACATGGATCCTTCTCCCTGGGACAGCACAAGCCCCACAGGGACAGGAGGTGGGGCCAGCAGCCACCCAGCACCTTGCTCCGTGCTGGAAAGGCTGCAGCAATGACACCTCAGGATAATAACCTCAGGATAATAACCTCAGGATTAGGTACTTCCCATAGTGGGTGTAAAGCCCTCAGGGGTGTGCCCACCCCCTGGGGGGCTCACTCACCTGCCAGCCTGCCCAGGCCCCCGTTGCCCAGCCCAGCATCCTCCTCGATTTCCTCCAGCTCTTCCATGTCCAGCCCGAGCTACAGATGAGGAAAAGGAGAGGGGTGGAGACTGTCAGGGTGCCCAGCCCCACAGAGGGGAGGCATTGTTGGCACACACTCCCTTGCAGGTGGGCTCCAGGAGGGCTGGAAAGGCACCCAATTCCACAGGACCCCTCTCTGCAGGTGGGATGCTGTGATTTGAACCCAAAGCAGCTGCTCTCCCCCTCAGCTGTGCCTCTGTGCCATGGCAGGAGCCATCTCCCCTGTTCAAAGTCACCCTCCCAGGCTTTACAAGGGATATTCACACCCTTGACCTCGCCATGGGCAAGATCTGGGGTGGGGGGCACCAAACTGTAACCAGGGTGCTGCCCTTGGAGTTCCAGACAATTCCAAGGGCTCTGAGAGTTTATTCCCAGGCCTGCTCCCTCTCTCCATGGCTGCAGTCCTGCAGGGGCAGGCACCAGGTTCCTGTTCACCCAGCACCCCTGTCCCTTGAGGCAGCACCCAGGTGGAATATTCCTGCCCCCCTATTCCCCTGGGTGCCATCCTGCTGCACCCCCAGCACCCCAATCCCCTGGGGGAAGGCACCTGGGTGCCATCTCCTGCTCCCCCAGCACCCCAGTCCCTGGGGACAGGATCCAAGTGCCGTGTTCCTGCTCCCTCAGCACCTCCATCCTCTGGAGCAAGCACCCACGTGCCCTTCCTCCCATCTTTTCCAGGGAAATTTGAATTTTCCAGCCCAGGATGCTGTAGGAGGAAGTGATTTTGCCTATGCAAAACTCCTTGGGGAGCTCAGGTGGAGACCTTTGGTCCACTGGTCACAGCAAGTGGGGATCAAAAATTTAAAACCCCCCCAAAAAAAACCAAAATAGGTTCCTCTCCTATGAAGTGTTTGCACAAAAGCTGTTCCTGCTCTTGTGCAGGTCTTGTGCAGGTCTTGGGCAACCACCCTGGCCACATCTGATGACGTTGAACACAAGAGGTGACAGGGTGGGGACAAAAGGAGCCACCCAAAACCCTCCGATAACCCCAGTGCCACCTGGTGCCAGCACCCAGCTGGGCTCAATTCAAGGTTTTATTCCTCCCTGCCACTGATCAACAGCCTCATCCACAGAACCACCAGTTTCCTTCCAGGACACAGGATCCTGCTAAATTCCCCACAACACAGCATCCAGGCTGGGCAGCTCCAGCCCTTTCTGGAGCAGCTTTTATTCCCTAAGTCATCTCCTGTGGCTCAGGGAGCAGCTTGCAGCCAGTGCAGCAAAACATTGACATTCCCAGGAGCTGGAAATCGTGGATGCCCCCATCCCAGTGCTCACCCCTGTGGGATGCTCACCTGGTAGACAGCCTCATCACAGGCATTCTGCAGCCCCAGGTTAATCATCGTGTTCTGCAGTGTCCTCCCCATGTAGAATTCCAGGGAGAGGTAATAAATCCTCTGCAAGAGAAAACCACCCCGTGGTCACCTTCCCCAGGGCTGGAGGAGGCTCCCCTGGACTCCAGAAGCTGCTGTTGGGTGATATCTCAAAAACAAACAGGAAAAACCCAGCTCTCAACAGAGCAGGGTGGTTTGCAGCAGCAATTTCATCATTCCTGGGTAACCCTGCAGCCCCTGCCCTGCTCCCCTGCTCTCTCCCAAACCGGGAAGAGCCTGTACAAGCCCCGTGGCCCTGTCCCCAGGGTGGGGACAGCTCCGGGATGGTCACCCCACGCACGCCAGTGGCAGCACTAAGTTTAACTTTAAGAGGTGCTGTTCCCTGATGTCATTCCGGGCTGCAAAGCCACCGGAAAACCGAGCCGGGCCCAGGGGACGTGGGGCTTCCTCTGCTGTCCCCTGCAGCAGGGGACACCGCCGCTGACACTCGGCTTGTGTAAGCCGAGCCCGGCGTCAGCACCGGCAGGTTTTAAGGAAGGATTTAGGCTGGGGGAAGTCGCTGACTCGACAGGTTTCCCCAGGACCTGCGCGGGGTCGGGCAGGGAAGGGAGGTGGGATAGAATTCCTGGAGTCCCGAAATGGTTCGGGTGGGGAGGGACCACAGCGATGGTCTCGTTGGAACGAGACGGGCAGGATGTGCTGGGCAGGATCCATTGGGATTTACTGGTTTGACTCCAGGCAGGCAGCGCCCAGCTCACCTCGGCTGGACGGGAGAGCCCCAAACCCTGCACGGGCTCCTTTTTCTCAGCCGTACACAACACGGGGGAGTGCTGAGCTACCGCGGCTGGCACGGCCCCAGCGAGGTGTTGGCAGGGAGCAAATTGATGCCGACAGGGACATCCAGGTGTCAGGAGGGGGATTAGGGCTTAATCCCCCCGCGGCAGCGCCCGCAGCAAGGCAGCGGGACGGGCAGCGGCACAGCAGCTCCTGCACAAACCGGATCTCTCACGCTCCGCATCGCTCGTGTGCAACAAGACCTGTTTGAGGTTGGTTTCGGGTGCCTTTAAGCCTTTCCAATAATTCCCCCGGGAAGGCTTTGGAGTTGGTTTTGGTAGACGGCACCCACGCCGGCGCCGTGGGACAACAAGCGGCGTTCCCATGCCCTGCACCCCGCCGCCGGCCAAGCCGCGCTCTGTTTGTTTTGCAAAGCAAAGGACAGTGGCCTCGCTTGGTAAAGTCCAGTCCCTCCTCTCGGAAAAGTTACCGGAATAGCCATAAACCCGTGAAAAACCGAGCCCCGCCAACCCCTCTATCCCAGCGCGGAGCGAGGGTTCGCATCCACGGGGTTCCCATGGTTCCCACCCCAGCCACAATCCAGGACCCACCGTGGGGGTTCCCGGCACCCCGCCCTGCCCGGGGGTGGCTCCCCCAATTCCCAGCGCTCCCACCTTGGGATCCTTCTCGTAGTAGTACTGCTGGGTGCGGATCCAGCGCCCCACCAGGTGGTCCCGCACGGTGTGGGCCAGGGCGAAGTAGTAATCGCGTGGGGTGGCCACATTGCGGTCCTTGACCAGGGTGAAGTGCAGGTGCCGGTTGAAGCCCCGCTTCAGCTCGGCCACGCTCTCTGCGCCCACGATGCCGCGGATGCTGATCTGCTTCCGCCGCTCCTGGTCCGACAGCGGCCGCGACATCGCGGCGGGGCTGCGGGGACACGGGGAGGGGGCACTCGGACACACGGGCTGGGCTCCGGAGCCGCGTTCCGCCTCCGCCCCGCGCTGGCACCGCCCCGGCAGGGGACGGGACCGGGACCGGGATGGGGACGGG
>VXBR01007137.1:30634-54260 GCA_013400215.1 Cisticola juncidis | reverse complement strand
CATTTCCCGGCCCCCTCCCTTTCCCCTCGTCTCCTCACTGTTCTCTGCCTGCCCGCAATCCCTCTGGGAATGGCGTGGGGTCCCTTCCCAGGTGCCTCCCGCACCGTGGCTGTCCGCAGTGCCCTGCCCTGCCCGCAGGACCCTGCCCTACCCTGCCTCCGGTTCCTCCCAAGGGCAAAAAAATCCGATATGAGCTTCCAACGCAACTTTCTCCTCCCCCTCCGCCTTATCCTCCTCCTCCAGGCACGGCCCCGCAGCTTTCCAGGCTGTGTTTTCCCTGTCCTGGGCTCATCCCAAGCAGGGCAGCAAGACAAGGAAATGGGATTCTGCCCTTCTGCCCTGCTCAGGTGAGACCCCACCTGCAGTGCTGCATCGAGCCCTGGGGTCCAACATCAGAAGGGTGTGGAGCTGCGGGAGTGAGTCCAGGGGAGGCCATGGAGATGCTCCAAGGGCTGTAGCCCCTCTGCTCTGGAGCAGAGGCTGGGAGTGTTCACCTGGCAGAGAGAAGGCTCCAGGGAGAACTTATAGGCTCTTCCAGGGTCTAAAGGGCCTCCAGGAGAGCTGGAGAGGGACTGGGGACAAAGATCTGGAGGGACGGGATGGGGAAGTGGCTCCCCAGTGCCAGAGGGCAGGGTTAGATTAGATTAGATCCATGCACAGGCTTCTACCCAGAGAGTAACAGAATCACGGAATCACAGCATGATTTGGGTTGGAAAGGAGCCTAAAGATCATCCAGTTCTACCCCTGCCATGGCAGGGACACCTTCCACTATCCCAGGGTGGTCCAAGCCCTGTCCAGCCTGGCCTTGGGCACTGCCAGGGATGCAGGGGCAGCCACAGCTTCTCGGGGCACCCTGTGCCAGGGCCTCCCCAGACTCACAGCCAGGAATTTCTTCCCAATACCTCATCTAAATCTCCCCTCTGTCAGTGTAAAACCATTCCTCCTTGTCCCATTGCCACAGATGCTCTGGCCCTGGGCTGTTTCCTGTGCTGTACATGACTTACAGGCTGGTTTTACATGCTGCAGGGAAGATGCAGTTTCCTGTATCTCCGGTGTTCTGGGCACATTCCCACTCTGGAAGGAACAAGCATCCTTCTGAGATGCACTTCATGCATTAGCATTTTCTTCTTTAGCCCTGGACTCGAGCCCGTGATGAGCTCAGAGGCTGCACTTTGAGAACCTCTCCTGAGTCACTCTGGGAAAACAGAGCGGGCTCTGATCTCCCAGCAGCGAGTCCTTCTCACGGCCCTGGGAGAACTGTCCATGCTGTTCCCTTGGAAATAGCTCCCCCTCCACTGATCCCTCAGCATTTTGCCTTTATTTCATCTCCATGGGGAGACGGTGCTCTGTATCCTTGGTCATTCCTCCCTCCTTCCAGGCATGGGGCAGCCACAGCTTCTCTGGGCTTCCCGTGCCAGGGTGTCCCCACTCTCCTGGCCAGGAATTCCCTCTTCTTGTGGCTTCCACAGCCACCTCCCTCCCACTGACTGAGTTCTGTCCATTCTCTGCTGTCCCTGCACACTGAGGGGTGTGCACAGGGGGAATGAGACAGGAGGTGAAGCACAGAGACGCTGGGGAAGCTGTGCCCTTCTCTGGTAAAAGTCCTTTATTAGAACGGCAAACATGACACTGTCGTCAGTACAGCGGCTGTGTGCAGCTACCATCGCGCAACGGGGGGACGACGTCGTACAATCACTGGGACTCTAAGAAGCACCATGAACACCCTAAAGAACGGGAATGACGGCTGAGAGAGGAGCCCGGGTGAGCCGGCCACCGGGGCTCCTCAGGGATCCACCACGGAGCTGCCCCGGCGTTGTCCCGCAACACGGCTCTCCTGGGGGGAACTCCCTGCTGGGAGTCAACGAGATAGCACCCATCCAATAAATTAGGAAAAACCTAATGCTAGAGCAACAAGGGAGTGAACGGGGCTGTCCTAGAGGAGGGCTGGGAGGGAATGGGCTATTTACACTTGTCTTTCTGCCGGGCCGGTGCTCCCGTCGCGTCCCACCGGAGCCGGGAATGCCGGGAATACCGATCCCGCTGCCCGCCCCGGCTCCGCGGGGACCGCCAGGCGAAGCTGGGACCGTTCCTCTCCCGCCTCTGAATTACCAGAAAGTCAAGCAGGGGATGGAGGCCGACGGGAACTGCTGCCGGCAGCAGGCGCGGATTCCTGAGTGCGTGGCAGGGCTGTGGCCAGCTCTCCTTCCTCCCCATCCCATCCCCACCCCCGGGCTCTCTGTCAGACCCTCGCTGCTGGATGAATTCTCCGGTGATTGGAAGGACACTATCAGTTGAATTTAAGGCTAGGCTTTATATGGCAACTATAAAAAAATAAACGCTAATCTCCGAGGAGCCGGGCGAGGGCTCTCCGGTCTATGGCTGTGGCGCACGTGCTGGCACCGAGGTGTGGGGGGCCCTGGAGAGCCCCCCGTGGGCATTGGGCCCACGACCAAGGGCCTGCCAGCACCTTGGGGACACCTGGGACAGGACGGCCACCCCCTGCCCCGCAGAGGCGCCCACACGGCACAGAGCGGGGTGTTTTGGTAAGGACATGGAGACTGACTGGTAATCCAGGACCCACCTCTACACATGACCGAGGGTGCTCTGCAAGAAAGGCCACAGGGCAAAGAAAGAATCCTGCAAAGTAACCAGGCTGGCGTGGGCGGGAGCGTTCCCGTGCTGGGCTCCCTCCGGCCGGCCCCACGGGAGGGGAAAGCGAGACGGAACTGGCCAACCCCCCCAAAAAAACCCCAACTCAAATCAGGAAAACCAAACCTAAAAGCAGACACAGGAGAAGAGCTCAGGCTACCTAGGTACTTGATCAGGCAAAGAGAGCTAAAGAGCGAAGCGCACACACACAGGACAGCGCGGAGGCCGGGCAGCGGGGGCGGCCGAAAGCCGGGACCTTCCTTCCTGATCCGCTTCCCCTCTCCGGCCAGAGGCTGGGCAGGGACCCGGCGGCCCGGCAGGGACCTGGAGACCCAGCAGGGACCCGGTGGCCCAGCAGGGACCCGGCCCTGTCCTGCAGGAGGGAACGGGCTGGCTCCTCTCATCCCGGGAAGAGGCAGCCGGCTCCGGGAGCGTCCTCAGGGCATGGCCGAGCGCGAAGCGTAGAACTCGGGCACGGGCAGCCCGGTGTGCAGCGTCACCTGCAGGGAGAGACACGGGCTCAGCTGTGTCCCTGCTGGGACAGCTCGTGGCCTGGCAGCTGGCACATTGTCCCCAGAGAGGGCGGGAGCAGCGCAGGGGACAGGCAGGATGTGACCGGAGATGCAGGTGTCCCCAGAATTGTGGCAGTGGCTCCATCTGGCTTTTTCCTCACTTTTCTGTGCTGCTGGAGTGAACTGGGACTGGTGGCACCAAGCCCCAACTACTCCCAGCTGGCTGTGGAGAAATCCCACAGCTTCCAGGGAGGTGGGACATGGTAGGATCTGGTGCAGGTGAGATGGATGGGATGGGAGGGGCTGAAGGGCAGTGAGGACATTGCAGGAGATCTTGGAGAAGCCCCTGAGCTGAGTGGGGATGGGGACAGAGAGGGGACAGGGACAGTGGAGGGGATGTGGCTGATTGCTGGTGGCAGCATCAGGATGTTGGGACAGGGCCATGCTCACACAGGCACTGCTGAAATTCAGTTCCCTCCACAAATGCTTGCATTTGGGAGGAGAGCACAAATCCTCCTTTTATTGCAGCAGCAGCACTTCCCTCTTCAGATTCAGGTTTAAAGAAAACTGTCTAAAATACAGTGATTTCCCTCCTAATTAGAGTTGTTTTCAAATAGGCATATACCTCTGAAGAAGCATAATAAATGGCTTGGCTTAATCAGCAGCCTTTTATCAGCATCCCATGGGATTTCTGTGCTGTCAGGGGATTTAGGCTCTGCCTTGCCCAGGGAACCCACAAAGCCAAGGGGCTCCAGAAGTGCCTTGTCCCTCATGGCTGTGTAAAGGACAGAGGCAGGAGTTAAACCCAGCACACAGCAGGACTTTACAGCACCAAATTAATGCAGCACCTCTAAACCCAGCACAGACAACATGGGCTTTATTAGTGTTTCCTAATTAAACATTTCCCAGCCCTTCTCCAAGCCAGGCAGACTCCCCTGCCAGTGAGACACTTTGGCAAGGATGGTCCCAAAGTTTGGGATAGTCCCTTTGTTCCAGTGCTGGTGGAAAAATTGTCACTGCCTTGGTGACAGCACAGTAAGCCCTGGATCCTGATGGACACAGCAGAACGTGTCCTAATCCATGGATTCCTCATTTAGAGAGGGCACTTGTGCCTCTGCCCTTACACAGAGGTGATGATGAAATCCTAGAATGCTTTGGGTTGGAAGTGACCTCAAGGATCATCCCATTCCACCCCTGCCATGGACAGGGACACCTTCCACTGTCCCAGGGTGCTCCAAGCCCTTGGACACTGCCAGGGCTCCAGGGGCAGCCACAGCTTCTCTGGGCACCCTGTGCCAGGGCCTCCCCACCCTCACAGGGAAGAATTTCTTCCCAAAATCCCATCTCTTCCTGCCCTCTGGCAGTGGGAAGCCATTTCCCCTTATCCTGCCACTCCAGGCTCTGTTCCAAAATCCCTCTCTAGCTCTGACACCCACTGGGGAAGACCCTGCCAAAATGTTTGACAGCCCAAGGTGATCCATGATGTGCAGGGTGCAGGCAGTGGCAGGGGGGATGTGCCAAGGCCAGGCTGTGGAGGATTCCCTGGGACACAGGAGAGCAGGGATGTGAGCAGTGAGAAGAGAAATGCAAGATGGAAATACCGGATTGGCTCCGGGTGCCACCGCCTGGGAATGTTCAGGAGAGCAGAGAGCTTGGGAGAGAGGCAGAGAAGAGGGGTTTGAATTGTCCCAGAGGAAAACAGGCTTTGAAAGGGGCCCTTCTCCCTGGTGATGCTCCCATCCAGGACCTGGGAGAGCTGCAGGAGCTGGTGAGGCTTTCATGAGGGAGCATCACAAAACTGAGTTATGAAACCCCATCCCAGGGAGGGCAGGAGAGCCCTGGTGCTTCAGCAGCCCTGGGGAGGAACCTGGAGAGAAAAACGAGGCTACAGGGGAGGCCTGTCCTGATTCTGGAGACTCACAGGGGGTTTGGGGTGCAAGTTTAGGTCCTTCCAAGCCACCCTTGCTGCTCAAGAACCCTCCTGCTACTGAGCAGCAACTACTGCAGTGACGAGATGTTTTAGAACCCTGGGAACTGAGAATTTTGGGCTTTCTGTGCTGACAGGCACTGACCCTCAAGAGAACACTGCATTTGACCTGAGGCCATGGAAAAGGCTTCCAAAATTCAATGACAGGCACTGACCCTCAAGAGAACACTACATTTGACCTGAGGCCATGGAAAAGGCTTCCAAAATTGAGTGACAGCACTGGGATTGTGGGTGTGGAGTTTGGATAGAAGTGTGTGATATCACAGGGTGCAAAACTTAGAATTTAAAGGTTTAGTATATAGTAATAGATATAAAGCAAGATGGAGGATTTAGGGCATGGGCTGAGTTCTTCTTTCACCTTCTTCTCTGTGGGTTTGGGTGGCGTTTTGTAATTGGGTGAAAAAAGCTGCATTGCGGGCCAGGGGTGGTGGTTACTGGGTTAAAAGTAAAAATAATTTAGGTGTCATCTCACAATTGGACAATTTGTGCTTGAAAGGCTTTGTACAGAGATAGAGACAGAGCCATTTTTCACCTTGTTAGCCAGAACTCAGATAAGAATTAATAAACATCTGAGGCTGAACACAAACTGCATTGCTGGAGTGTTTAATCCTGGCTCGAACAGAAGAAAAAAAGATAAAAAACCCATAGAGGGGGGGTGTGACAGCAAGGCCACCCTCTCCTGCTGCTGGGAATGTCCCACCCTGCTCCAGAGCCCCACCCAGCCCGTACCTGCACGTTCCTGTTGAGGCTGACAGCAGGGAAGAAAAGCCCCTCCAGGTTCTCGAAGGCCACGGGCCCCTGCTGGTCCTCATTGATGGAGAAGGTCAGAGTCCTCCTGGTCAGGTCCAGCAGCACCCCCACCGTGGCCCCTTTTGTGATCCCACCCTCAGTTCTGGGGGAAAAAAAGGGGAAAATTCCAAATCCAAGTAAAAACAAGAAAAGTGAACGGGATGGCGAGAAGTGCAGGGAAATAGAGGAAGCTTGCCCAGTTAATTCTCATTGAAATGGCAAGGTTTCATTCCCTCTCCTGAAAGAAAATTCTTCCTTTCAGGAGAGGGAATGAAATCTCAAAATCAGAGAACCAAGTCTAAAAAATGCTCTGGAAAGGAGATATGATTTAAAAAAAATGCAATTGAAGAAAAGCAGAAATTTGGAAATGGAGTGACTACAACCGAATCGACTGAGATGAAATGAGGGGCAGTGAAAAGGATCAAATCTTGCCAAAATTATTCCAATTAAAATCCTGTAATCAGGGAAGAAAGGTAAATAAAGAGACAGGAGAGGAATTTGAGGAAATGCAATGCTAAAAAAAGAGGAAAAATTACAAAACCAAGTGAAGACAATGGAAGTGAATGGGATGACAAGAAGTGCAGGGAAATGGACCAAAGCTTGCCCAGTTAATTCTCATTGGAATTGCAAGGTTTCATTCCCTCTCCTGAAAGGAAAGGAAGTTCCTCCTTTCAGGAGAGGGAATGAAATCCTGAAATCAGAGAACCAAGTCTAACAAATGCTCCGTAAAGGAGATATGATTTAAAAAAATGTAAAGAAAAGCAGAAATTTGGAAATGGAGTGACTACAACCGAATCGACTGAGATGAAATGAGGGGCAGTGAAAAGGATCAAATCTTGCCAAAATTATTCCAATTAAAATCCTGTAATCAGGGAAGAAAGGTAAATAGACAGGAGAGGAATTTGAGGACATGAAACGCTATAAAAAGAAGAAAAATTACAAAAGCAAGTGAAAACAACAGAAGTGAATGGGATGACAAGAAGTGCAGGGAAATGGACCAAAGCTTGCCCAGTTAATCCTCATTAGAATCGCAAGACAGGAGAAGAATTTGAGGAAATGAAATGAGAAGGGAGTGGCTCAGTGTCCCCTGTGCTCCTGGCTCAGGCCAAGAACTGAGGATGCTGAACACCACAGCTCACCCAGGAGCCAGGCCAGACCTGCTCCCATCCCAGCCACGCTCATCATTCCTGGGAATCTCCTCTACCCTCCCATGGAGCTGCTCTGCTCTTGCCACGATGTCCCCAAGGGAAAGGCCACCCTGAGAGCAGCCACAGCCACACAGCCATGAGGGAAACTCATGGAATTGCTGAGCAGAGCCACAGCACCCACACCAAAAGCTGCTGATCCAGCAGGGAATGGCCCTGCAGGAAGGGGACCCCAGGCTCTTCCCAGACAAAGTCCCCAGTGCCACGTGGGACACCAGCAGCAGCTGTGGCACAGGGATAGAGGCAAATGTTGCTGCAGGAGTTGCAAGATTTGGCTTTTACTGAGAAGGGGATGCCAACAGGAAGAGTCAGCAGGGACAGAGTGGTGGCAGGCAGGGAAGGAACAAAGGCAGCACCAAACAGGCAGGGCTGTCCCCCACTCAGGGAAGGGCACATCCTCCAACAGAGGTGACCAAGTGTCACCCTCCCCGTGGACACCTGCAGGTGCCACTGCCAAAGCCACAGGCTCTTCCTTGGGCTGTGGTGTCCAGCAGGAACCACATTTCCAACTCCAGCAGGTGTTTCTATATAAGGGAAAGAGTTCCAGCTTACCTTGGAAAATGTAAGGAAGTTAAACTGGAATTTTCCTTGCCTCTCTCATTGTAACTGGCTCAGTGCCAGCACAGAGGCACTGCCTGGGCTTTGGAAGTGCACCTCAAACCTGGTGCCAAGGTGGCAAAATTGGGCAAGGTGATAAATAGCCCACCTAAACAATCAGGTACTAAAGGGCCAGCACAGAGCTGCTCTAGGCTTTTTTGGACTGCCTCAACCAGTGTGAGAGTGTTTTCTACACCCTTTTCAGCTTGTATTCCTTTGTTCTATAACTGTTGGAGTCCAGNAAATAGTAGTTTGTTATAGAATATAAATATAGAGATTAGGATTCTTTGTATATGGGACTGAAGGGACAAGATGGAGGAATCGGGGAGTGGCCCCTGTGCTCCTTGTTCTTGTTCTTCTCCCTCATCTTTTCCTGACTTGGACTTTAGAGATTGGTTTAGAGTAGAATTGACGTGTTGGTGTAGGAAGTTGTTATTGGTAAGATTTTGTAAATAAGAAATACATCTTGGACAGTGGTTGGGTTGGAGATACCACACTGAAGGCACAGAATCTCTGGTCTGGCCCTGTCCAGCCGCGTGCCCTGCTCTGCTGAGGACGCCTCACAGGGCAGAGAAAGAACTAAGATAATGTACCCTGCCAACAAGACAGAGCAAAGAATGAACTGAGATAATGAAAAATAAACAACTTTGGAAACACTCAGCTTGTCGTCTCTGCCTTCAGTGTGAAACACTTAGGGGCAAGAGAGAAGACACAAAACCTGATTACCTCGGGGAACAGCAACCCCGAGGAGAATCTCAGGGAACAGAAACCCTGAGATATAACATTTACTACTTTTGTCATTATTAAACCCTTTTATTTTACAGAGCACGCCTAGACAAGCCATCTCACTATTATTAATCCATTTCTGCACCCTCAGAGGTATCAGAAACCCCAACCCACCATCCCAGCACCTACCTGTTGGTGTGGGAGTTGTTGTGCATGAACCAGCTGCGGTTGTTGTCCACGTACATGGCCCAGGCCTTGTCATCCTTGCCCAGCATGGCATCCTTGAGCACGTCCACGCGGGCCACGCCGAAGGCCGGGTCGGGGTGGTTGTCGTAGCGGTCGATGGAGAGCTCCCAGTAGTGCAGCCCTTTGGAGAAGCCTGTCTTGCCCAGCACCACCCTGTCGTCGTAGCTGTTGCAGGTGACAGTCAGGTTGTCGTTGGAGAAGATGATGTCGGCGTGGGCAGAGGCGGGGTCGAAGGAAAACCAAGCGACTGCAACACACAAAGGACGCGGGGTGAGTGCGGCGGGGACGTGGCGGGGACACGGCGGGGACGCGCGGAGCCACACGGACCGGGGCATGCTGCATGCAGGACACGGAGCTGCCACCATGAGGGACAAACTCCACCACTGAGGGACAGCTTCCACCACAGAGAGACAGCTTCCACCACTGAGGGACAAATTCCACCACCGAGGGACACCTTCCACCATGAGGGACAAATTCCACCATCAAGGGGCACCTTCCACCACTGAGGGACACCTTCCACCACCGAGGGACACCTTCCACCATGAGGGACAAATTCCACCATCAAGGGGCACCTTCCACCACTGAGGGACACCTTCCACCACCGAGGGACACCTTCCACCATGAGGGACAAATTCCACCATCAAGGGGCACCTTCCACCACTGAGGGACACCTTCCACCACCGAGGGACACCTTCCACCATGAGGGACAAATTCCACCATCAAGGGGCACCTTCCACCACTGAGGGACACCTTCCACCACCGAGGGACACCTTCCACCATGAGGGACACCTTCCACCACAGAGGGACACCTTCCATCACTAAGGGACACCTTCCACCACTGAGGGACACCTTCCACCACCGAGGGACACCTTCCACCACTGAGGGATGCTCTGAATTCCAGCGTGCCTGAGGTTTTACAGCCGGCACTTGGAGGACGAGTTTCACTCTTGCTTCTCCACAGCTCCCACTGTCTCAGCTTGTGAGCCTGCAGGATCCTCAAGGCCTCCTAAAATCTGGCCCTGGCAGGAGAAGTGATCCTCACCAGGTCTCCAAGCTCAAACAGAATTATGGAATCATGGAGTGGTTTGGGTTGGAAGGGACCTTAAAGCCCATCTTGTTCCAACCCCCAGTGGAAGGGACACCTTCCACTGTCCCAGGGTGCTCCAAACCCTGTCCAGCCTGGCCTGGAATGTCACTTACTCTCAGGACCAAGTGTTATTTATTTTGCAGAGTCAGGTCAGTGTGGGAAGGAGACTTTTCGTTTTTTTCTTGGTAGCTTTAGTTGGTCTACAGCCTACTAGGCTTCATAGTTGCAACAGAGACTGAGGATCAGCAGATAAACCCTGTGCGTGTATTTAAGGGCCATTTTTGGGAACTAAAAGCACACACAAAGGTCTTCATTTACACAGATGCCACACCACACCAAGAAACCTCCCTGCCAAGCCACACCTAAGACAAGAACTCATGGGAAGGCTGGAAAATGCCCCAAACCCTCCAGGATTCCGTAGGGCTGCTGGTTTAAATGCACAGGACTCGGTTACTGTAAATCTGACAGACACAGTGTCACACCCTCGACAAGACAGGGGGACAGGGGTTCATTCACAAGCCACCAGCCCGGTTCCCCAGGCTGGAAACGTGAACTGACACATCCACAAACACTCAGACGGTTTGAAAAATAAAAGCACTCGTGTGAGACGGGTTCAGAGGTTTATTGAAGGTTTCACAGGACAGCTCTCCCATGCACGCGGCCGCCCCGCGCTCCCCGCGCCGCGCACGGGGGTGCCGTACCTGCCACCATTTTTTTAATGTCAACTGTGGTCATTCCCAGGGACAGGCATGCGGGAGAGAAAACAGCACGTCAGGTTGGGCAGGGAAAAGAAGGAAAAGCAATTCCTGCTTGTCTGTGGCTCCAGGCAGAGTGTGGATCTGTTGGCATTTTGGGTGGAGCGGGAGGCGTGAGGATGGGCTGGGGTGTGAGAGGGTGCAGGGTGAGGAGGGAATCCCACAGAGCTGCAGGATCCTTCTCCCAGGGGATGAGCAGGATTGGATCTGCAGACAGGCTGAAGAGGACAGGCAAGCAGCAGCCACCTTGCTTTAATTAGCTGCAGAGGGGCTAATTGCATCCAGGGCATTTGGCCCATGTTCAAGTGCATTAATGAGCAGGGATGTGTACTGAGAATCATGGAATGGTTTGGGATGGAAGGGGCATTAAAGCTCATCCTGTTCCATCCACTACCATGGGAAGGGACACCTTTGCCTAGCCCAGGTTGCTCCAAGCTGGCCTGGAACACCTCCAGGGATTCAGGGGTAGCCACAGCTTCTCTGGGCATCCTGTGCCACAGCCTCACCACCTTAAAAACCAAAATTTCTCCCTAACATCCAACCTAACCTTGCCCTCTTTTAGTTTAAAAGAGGAGGAGAGCGGAAGGATCAGTTCTTAATTACAGGGCCACCTCCAGAGCACTGACCTCAGGCTTCTCTTTAAAATCATACAGGCTAAAACCAAAATGCCTTTACACCATCCAGCAATCATAACTCCTCCAAATTTCCCTCCTTCCCAGGGCAGTGGTGGAGTCCCCATCCCTGGAGGGATTTAAAAGCCCTGTGGATGTGGCACTTGGGGACAGGGGTCAGTGGTGGCCTTGGCAGTGCTGGGGAATATTTGGACTCCACAATCTTAGAGGGCTTTTCCAACTCAACAATTCCATGATTCTGTCACATCCTCTGCAAGCAGGGTACGTGCAAGAAACGCTGCTCAGTCACCAAAGGAAAGATGAAAAAGCAAAAAGAATGAAGCAACACGCGGTAGGTGCCAGTTAATTGTAATTAAGATACTTGCCTAATTGGGAGTAAGGCGATCCTTGTGTGTCAAAATTGCATCCTATAAAGAGATACTACATTTCACACATCACAGCTAAGGAACAACAACCTCCTGACAAACACTCGTGAGCATTTCATTGTTAATTAAGCATCCAGCAGCCACGGGAGACCTGATTCATTAAAAGCCAGAGGGCACAGAGAGGGGTGACAAACACAGCCAGGGAGTTTGAGTGTGGATGGTGTAAGGTCTGACTGCTCAGGATGCCAAATTATTCTGCTTTTCTCCAGAAGAGAGGCAGGAAATTTTAGCCTTGGTGGAGTATCTTGGTTGTTTGGTAAAGCTTCTCTAAACTGACTGAAAAATCACTCCTTGAAGGACAGGGATTGAGGAAAAGGCAGCTCCTGATGGGTGTGAGGTCTGGGGGGGGAGTGGAGCTGGAAATGGGATCCCTGGGGGCTGGCACCTGCCTCAGACCCCTGCTGGCCCCAAAGGGCTGTAGCTTCATCAGCTGCATGGGCAGGATGTGTTGGGGTGCCCTTCATGCTCCAGTGACCTCATGGGAGCCAGGGATGATCCAGGAGCTTGTCCTGATCCAGGAGCTTGTCCTGATCCAGGAGCTTGTCCCAATTCAAGAGCTTTTTCTGACCTAGGGGCTTATTCTGATCCAGGAGCTTGTCCTGATTCAAGAGTTTTTCCTGCCCTAGGGGCTTGTCCTGACCTAGGGACTTGTCCTGATCCAGGAGCTTTTTCCTGACCTAGGGGCTTGTCCTGATCCAGGAGCTTTTTCCTGACCTAGGGGCTTGTCCTGATACAGGAACTTGTCCTGATCCAGGAGCTTTTTCCTGCCCTAGGGACTTGTTCTGATCCAGGAGCTTTTTCCTTTCCTAGGGGCTTGTCCTGATCCAGGAACTTGTCCCAATTCAAGAGCTTTTTCTGACCTAGGGGCTTATTCTGATCCAGGAGCTTTTTCCTGACCTAGGGACTTGTCCTGATCCAGGAACTTGTCCCGATCCAGGAGCTTTTTCCTGACCTAGGGGCTTGTCCTGATACAGGAACTTGTCCTGATCCAGGAGCTTTTTCCTGACCTAGGGGCTTGTCCTGATCCAGGAGCTTTTTCCTGACCTAGGAGCTTGTCCTGATCCAGGAGCTGCTTCTGATCCAGGAGCTGCTTCTGACCTAGGGGTTTGTCCTGATACAGGAGCTTTTTCCTGACCTAAGGGCTTGTCCTGATCCAGGAACTTGTCCCAATTCAAGAGCTTTTTCTGACCTAGGGGCTTATTCTGATCCAGGAGCTTGTCCTGATCCAGGAACTTTTCCCAATTCAAGACTTTTTCCTGCCCTAGGGCCTTGTCCTCACCACCACAGAGCCCTGTGCTGGCACTGCATGGCACAGCACTCACGGAGGGTGCTGGATTTCAGGGCCAGCTCTGTGCCTGGTTTTCCCCTGCTGCCCTGGGTGTTGGTGGGACAGCACCTGGCTGTGTTTGTGCTCCATGCTGTGCCCAGAGGCTCCTCCTGAGGCTGCTTTAATGAATCCTGCCCCGTGTCCCGACTCCGACACCGCTTTTTTGTCTCTGTGCATCGCTGCGCTCCAAGCTCTTGTGAGGGACACACAGACCCTGCTTTGGCCTTCAGGACCCCGATTTTCCCTGTGCCCCCACCCCAGAGTGGGGCTGCAGAAGGTCCACGGTGCACACAGGGGCATCGCTCACGGCAGCACGGAGGGGTCCCGGAACACCGGACACAAAGGAAGGAACGTCCGTAACACAACAGCGTTGGAAGCCACCAGCTCACAGCAGCACGATGAGAAATCAAACATGGAAAGCACAAAGAAAAGAAAGTTTGCAGGGTCCTCCCCCCTGGTTATTGTGGCAAGGGTCATGCTGCAGCATTCCTCATTCCGTGTTATGGGATGGAAGTCAAACAATCGGGGGCCCCCATTCTTCCAGGGCTTACACCGGAGAAAGCCGGGAATTAACGCCTTTGGAGCGGGGTGAATCCAGAGCGGTGGAAGAATCAGGGCCCAGGATCTTTAGCGACAGAAGATGTGCAAAGATTGGTTAGAAAACAGCTCTGAGAGACCCCTGTGCCTCCTGGCTGGGTTCCCAAATCCATCCCTCACTGTGCCTGCCCTGCTACGTCCCCCCATAGCACACGGATCCGAAGGGAGCGCTCGTGTGGGGCTGCCAGGAGAGCGAGGCATCACTGCAGGGGTGTCCTCTGCTCTGCAGGAAACAGCTTTGGGATGATCACAGCTGGGTTTGGAAAAGCTGAGCCCTGTGCTCAAAGCTGAGCAGAAGAAAATCCACGTTTCCAGGCCCTAAGTCGGGCTGGGAGCTGGAATCACAGAATCCCAAACTGGTTTGGGTTGGAGGGGACACAAATCACCCCAGGGACACCTTCCACTGTCCCAGGCTGTTCTAAGCCTTGTCCAGCCTGACCTGGGACACTTCCAGGGATGGGGAGTCCACAGTATCTCTGGGCAGCAAGCCAGACCTTGCCAGCATCCAGACTTGCTTTGCTCTTAAGAATGGTCCAGATTTAATGAACCAAACTAATTTCACAGACCAAATCTCCCAGGGAAGCTGTGTTCCCTGGTTGTATTAGGAAAAAAAACTATGGGGATATTCCCACAGGTTTCACCCAGGGAATGTATTTTCTGATCATCCCTTGGCACAAACTCAACACAAACTAGAAATGAGAAATCTTCCAGAGGAAAGTGTCCCCACCCATACCAGGAGGTTGGAAGTGGATGAGCTTTAAGGTCCCTCCTAACCCAAACCATTCAGGGATTTGTGATCACCAAAGGGTTCAGCCTTGCCAAGAGCAGCACCCAGGTCAGGAATTACTGCTGCTCCCTCACTCCCACTGGCACAGCTCAAACCCCAGGAGAACCACGCCTCTCACCCCCCTGCAGGAGCAGGCCCCTGACAAACAGAAGGAATTCCCCAGATCCGCATGTCATGGGAAAAACAAACACAACGCAACAGCACGAACAGAGAGTTTGGAGATGCCCAGAAGCACAGACCAAGAGGCAATGCCAGAGGCGCTGGGCTCACCGGCTGAATTCAGGGACTGTAAGGAAGAATGCAAGCTCAGCTGGTGGGCCGAAGATCTTAGCTCAAAGTAGGATCTCCCCGAGAAGCTGGGTTGTAGATTTAGGGTGGAGGAGAAAGGACTCATTCTACGAAGCTGCGATCTTTCCAAAGGCACTGGGAAGGGGAGGGTCTGCTCTTCTGACTGCGTGTCTAAACGTGAGATCAATGCAAACTACGGATCAGAACCAGGCTCTGCACCCCAGCCACATCCCAGGGGCAGGAATGGAGCTGGGCAGCCCCTTCAGGGCAGCAAGGAAAACACCAACATCTTCCCAAGTGTCCCCGTGCCAGCTGACAAATTCACCTGGCTTGTCTGTGAAGGGAGGGTCCTGCACCTCTTCACAGCAAGGCACCTAAAAAAATTCACAGGTTACCATGCACACAGCCCACCACGCTTTAACACATCCCAAACCTTTCTGTGCACAATGATCAGGGGTGGGACACTGCTGGTGACCACTGCAGGGCTGTGCTGAGCTCTAGCACCCTAAGAACCACCAAGCACCCACCTTACTCAGGGGCTGTTCAGGAGGTTGTGTTCCTGGTATCCCTTTGTACCTGTCAAAACACATCTGAGCCTTACAGCAAGAATTGAACTTGTGGGATTCACAGCAAAAAGGTCAGAGCAGAGGGAAGAGGAGAGAAAACCCCTCTTGGGTCGTTGGTTTCTGTTCCCTGCTACCACAGCCATCTCCTGCAATCTCTTCCCTAACATTTTCCAGGATTATATTAACATGAAAATGTCCAATCCACCATCCACACACTCACACTGCATCCCCCAGCCTTCCCAGCTCTGCTGTGAGTATGGACTGAGCTGGGAATTGTGTTAAAGCAGATTAAAAAGGGAACATTTCTTTGTGTGTGGTGGGTTGTAACTTCTGCAACTCTCTGCTGCTGCTGCTGCTGCTGCCGAGGCTGTGGAAGCAAAGGGCGTCAGTGGGGTCAGAGGAGATAAATTATTGCACAATAGTCAATAAACAGAGCTCAGAGTTGGGGAGGAACAGCTTCTAACCCTACCAAGAGTGAGAGGAACTACTACCACGAGTAGCTGTGCTCATGACTCTCCCTAAGTAGCCCCTGTAGCTGTTCCCTCTTGGGTCGTTCACCTTTTCCAAAAGCTGCCAGGTAAAAAGCCCTGGTTGCTGCTCAGGGTCACTCCAGGCATGGGCAGGGATTTAAAGGTGGGCTCCAGATGAGGAGCTGGGGTTGGAGGGAAAGGTTCTGGTGCTTGGCTTGGCTGGGGAAGGGAGGTGGGAGCTCTGTGCCTGGAGAAAAGCCTGGGAGGCACTGCTGAGCTCCATTTCTCCACCTGGTCCTTCATCCTGACATCCAGCTGGACAGAACATGGGAAGAGGTCAGCAGGAAACTGGCCAGAGGCTGGGAAATCTGCTGGATGAGGGAAAACCAGGAGAGCAGGGGCTGCCCAGCTCAGGGAGGAGCAGAAGGAGGAGGCTGGCAGAGACCCCAGGTCTCCCAGGGGTCAGGAGAGCCAAGCAGAGCTGCCACCAGCCAAGCTTTGGGACATGTCTGTGCCTTGGGTCACCTTGGAAACTTTCTCCAGACTCAATTCCCAGCCCACTGCTGAGCTGCATTCAGGTCTGGAGAAACAGAGGTTAAGGCAGAGCCTTGAGCCTTTGGCTAAGCTGTGACAGAGCAAGGGACACTCCCAGGGATTGTGTGGAACAGCCCAAAATCAGCTCAGCAGGGGAAGGGTGCTAGGGAAGGACCTTCAACCCTTGCTGCCCCTTGGCTGTGCTGGTGACAGGGATCTTCATCCCTGGGAAGCCCCAGCACAGGGGAAGGGCCCTGGAGCACAGAGCTTCTCCCACCTTGTCCTGCTGGTGGCACCAAGAACCAGCTCTGAAGGGTGACCTGCCACAGTTTCCTTTGGGATGAGCAGAAGGTGCCTCTCACCACGGGCTGGGAAGTTGCTCCTGCTGCAGACTCGTGTGTGAGCAGCCTTCCCATGGGATTTTCCACCAGTGCTGCCTGGCTCCCTGTGGCTGTTTGGGCAGGACCACTGAGCCCCACACACATCCCCTCCTTCTCATCCTTGTTCTCTTCTGCTGGGGCCCCACAAGACCTTTTGCTCCCCACTACTCTGCTCACAGGAAGCAGAAGAAAGGCTTCAGTTCCCTTCCACAGGCTGCAGATGAAGATCTCATGGGCCAGAACTACAAACCAGCTCTTAAATACCAGAATTCCTCACAGCCTTCCAGCAGGACAACCACGTTCGGAGAGATGTTCCCTTCCCATCCAGCCTGTCCCTTCTTTTGTCCTCTCTTCCCACACAACCACTTTGCAGGAAGCTGCAGAGCTTGGCTGAAGGGAAAAGCTAAGCCTACTTCAGAACAAAATAGCTCTTAAAAAGGCCTGAAGCTGCAGTAAAAGCCAGAATAAAAGCCCAACCAAGGGCTGTGATGTGCGAGGCAGCTCCATTCAAGAGTCATCGGATATCCGGAGGCTGCACACACAGATGTGATTTATTTCTCTTTGAATCCTAAAGAGCTCAGGCTGCCTCTAAGAGCACAAAATGCTCCAGGCCCGTTTGACTTTTTCTCCCTCTTTCTTTCGTGCTGGAATAACAAATGCAAAAGCTCATTCAAGTGAAAAGGCTGAATGAATGCAGCCGAGGAGTGTGGAACTTCTCCTTGGTGGCACAGACCAAGCACCAGCCCCAAGCACAGGCCTGCTGGGACCACAGGCAGATATTTTCTCCCAGATTCCTTCATATTTTGGAGCTGGGCTTGAGCTTGGCTCAAGGTGAGAGCACCTCTGAGAGGAAATCAAAGCTGGGAGATCGTGGTGGGGACCCTGCGAACTCCTGGCTGGGACAACTTAAATCCCAACTGGTTTTGGTGAGGAAATTGTGCCTCAAATGTGTTGTGTGAGGCACAAATGAGATGAGAAATCAAAGCTCTGCTGTCTCCTGTTGAGGCTGGAGTGGGACCTGTTGGTTTTCAGGCTCTGGGAGCAGTCCTGGCCAGCCTGGCAGGGGGCTGGATCCATCTTTTCCCATCCCTGGAACTCCAGAGGAACTCCTGCATCTTCTTTGCTGCTGGTGCTCAGTTTGCAAAGAGGCACTGATGTGTCTGTGACAGATGTGCCAAAGGCCTCTGTGCTGTGACCTCCCTGCCTCTCCTCTCAGGAGTTTGTCACACTTTTGCTGTCTGCTCTACTTGCATCAATCCCATTCCTTGCTGACCTGCCCTTTCCAAACTGGAATGGTGATCCCCTGCAGGCAGCAAGAGAAACACCCTGCATAGCCTTGCTCTGCTTTTGTCTTCTGTGGGTTTTTTTCATCAAAAATCCCATTTTTCTCCTTTCCCAAAGCCCCCAGGGCTGCTCTGTGGCAGGGCAGCTCTCACCTTCCTTCCACCCCAGCAGCAGCCCCTCGAGCTGTGTGTGCTCCCTTCTGATCCCAGCTGGATGCTGCTGGGAAAAAAATCCTCACACGGCTCACAAAAGAGAGATTTTCATCTGGGAGCAAGGAAAAGGGATTCCAGCAAGCGTGGAAAGCCCCCCAGGAAGGGTTTTGTGCCTGCCTGTGGGGGCTGATCCCTTCCTCCACAGCTCCCACCTCGGAGCCAGCCCTGCCACTCTCCACCTGCACGTCAGGAATAAACCAATTTTCCACAATGGATTAAGTGCCTGGTGTGACAAATGTGCTTAAAGCCAGGCAGGGAGATCCCCCTGCAGCCTGCAGGGAGTGTTTAATATTCTGAGTGCCTGTGGGAGTGGGGATGATGCAGACAATGCTGAGAGGCTCCTGTGCATCCCTGGCTCTGGAAGGACACCCAGGACACCCAGACTGCTCTGTGCTCCCTCTGCTCCCTGTCCTGTCCTGCCAGGACTCAGCCCTGTGGTTATGGCAGGAGGGTTACAGCCCTCAGGAGCAGTGCTGGCAGTGTTTGGCTTTAAATGTGACCAGTGAACACATCTGAGCTTCCCTTTTGTGTCACATCACCCCAAATTTCAACACCTCTCCCTGTGCCTTCCCAAAGAACATCCCCTGCAAAGGAAAAGGGTGAGAGAGGGGGAAATTCTGGCCCTGCTGGAGGCTCCTGACACAACCTTCCCCCTCTGGTCAGTGCTGGTGTTCCTGCAGGGGCTGCTCAGGGAGCTGGGCTGTCCTGAGCCATGTCCGAGCCGGGATTCCTGGAATTCCTTACCCTCGGAAGTCTGCAGGACCAGGGTCTTGCTGTAGGGGCTGACTCCTGACTTGTTGAAGGCCTTGACCCGGGCGCTGTAGGTGCTGTTGAAGTGCAGCCCATCCACCGTGCACATGGTCTCCTTGCCCACGTACACCTCCTGCAGGGAAACACCTCCTGTCAGCTCCACCCGGGAATGGCAGGGCTGGGAACCGGCCCCGGGGCTGGGCAAGGAAACACCTCCTGCCAGAGCCATCCCGGGAATGGCAGCGCCGGGAACCGGCCCCGGGGCTGGGCAAGGAAACGCCTCCTGTCAGAGCCATCCCGGGAATGGCCCCGGGGCTGGGCAAGGAAACACCTCCTGCCAGAGCCATCCCGGGAATGGCAGCGCCGGGAAACGGCCCCGGGGCTGGGCAGGCACGGGATCCCCCCTGCTCCATCTGGGGCAGGGCTGGGCACGGCTCAGGCTGAGCAAAGGGGATTTGGTTCTGCCCCTCTGCTCTGCCCAGCTGAGATCCCACCCGGATTTCTGCCTCCAGCTCTGGGGCTCCAACATCAGGAGGATGTGGAGCAGCTGGAGTGAGTCCAGAGGAGGTCCTGGAGCTGCTCCCAGGGCTGGAGCCCCTCTGGAGCCAGGCTGGGAGAGCTGGGAATGTTTCCCTGGAGAGGAGAAGGCTCCAGGGAGGGCTCAGAGGCCCTGGTAGGGCCTGAAGGGGCTCCAGGAGAGCTGGAGAGGGACTGGGGACAAGGGCTGGAGGGACAGGACACAGGGAATGGCTCCCACTGCCAGAGGGCAGGGATGGAGGGGAGATTGGGAATTGGGAATATTATCAGCAGCAAGCACTGACCTTGTTCTCCCCACACCCAGCCTGCTGCTCCCTTCCCTGCAGCTCTCACCCACATCCCCTCTCCTTTGCCTCAGTTTTGCTCTGGCTCCTGCCTGCCTGAGCTCCCTGTGGATAAATTCAGAGTGCAGTGGGCTCTCAGTGGATGTGAACACTCCAGGATAATTATCAGCGTGTCGGATCAGAGAAAAATCATATTTTAATTGTGTAATTACAGCAATTTTAAAGCCCTCAGGCCTTAAACACCTCTGCTTGCTGGCAGCTGGCAAACCACGAGGCTTTCATGGCAATTAGTATACCTTGCATGAAATATTCAGCAACCCAAAAATGTGGAGCTTCATGGAACCGTGGAATGGTTTGGGTTGGAAGGGACCCCAAAGATCATTTTAGTCCAACCCCTGCCAAGGGCAGGGATCTTCCACTATCCCAGGTTGCTCCAAATCCTGTCCAACTTTGCCTTGGACCCTTCCAGGGATCCAGGAGCAGCCTGGGTAACAAAAGCTTGAAACTTGTTCAGTTTCCAAGCCAACCTGGCCACTGGAAAGGGAATTTGCACCACCCTGTCCCCCAAAACCCTACAGCTCGCCTCCACCATCTGCTTCTCTGGGCACCCCAGCAGGGAAGACTTGAAAATAAAAGCATGAGGACAAATTNGGAAGGGACCCCAAAGATCATTTTAGTCCAACCCCTGCCAAGGGCAGGGATCTTCCACTATCCCAGGTTGCTCCAAATCCTGTCCAACTTTGCCTTGGACACTTCCAGGGATCCAGGAGCAGCCTGGGTAACAAAAGCTTGAAACTTGTTCAGTTTCCAAGCCAACCTGGCCACTGGAAAGGGAATTTGCACCACCCTGTCCCCCAAAACCCTACAGCTCGCCTCCACCATCTGCTTCTCTGGGCACCCCAGCAGGGAAGACTTGAAAATAAAAGCATGAGGACAAATTTCTGTGGTCAGCTGCTGGCAGGGAATCACTGGAGGCAGAGCATCCCCTTCCCACAGGGGTGGCTGCATGTCCTGGGGTGACAGGACATTTCCATGCTCTGTATCCCAATCGTGTGTTCCTGTTCCCGTGTTCCCATTTTTTTTTGTCTACAGCTGCTTGCTCTGGCTTGCTGCTGCTAGCTTTAGGCTGCTTGCTTTGCTAGCTTTGCTTTTTGCTTGTTTTTTGCCTTTTTTTCCCCTGTTTTTGTTTTTCCCCTTCTTTCCTTCCTCCCCTCCCTGAAGACATCGGACGGGCCAAGGAGTTCCCCTGGAGTCTGCACCTGAGAGAAGCTTTGGCACCTCCTCATCCTTTCTCACCCTCTCTTGGACTGGTGAAAACATTTGTTGGGCTGTTTATTCTTGTGTTGGGGAGTGTTTTTTTTGTTGTTGTTGTTGTTTCTTAATAAACAAGTTTTTTCCACTTCTCCTCTGAGGAAATTCCTCCCGAATCCGGTGGTGGGAGTTGTGGAGGTTTTGTTTCCTATAAGGGGCTCCTTTGGAGATTTTCCCCTAATTTGCCCTAAAGCAGGACACTCCAGCACGTACCCTGAACTGGCCTCCGTTGCCATCGTCCAGCTCCAGGATGTATCCTTCAACCTGCACCGTGGACAGGGGTGGCTGCTTCCAGGACAGGGTGGCACTGTTGTTGTGGGTGCAGCACTCCTCCAGCTGCAGGATGGGCGGGGCCGGCACTGGGGAGGACACTAATCACCAATTAGTGCAATTAGTGCAACCCCGGGGCATGCAGGGTGCGTTTGCTGCCTCGGTGGGAAGGCAGCTCAAGGGCAAGGGGGGAAGCAGAAAGGATTTTTCTCCCACCAAGCTCCATGCAATTCTTCCCCCTCCCACCAGCCTGGTCAAACCTTTCTGCTTTATTATTTTCTAATTAATTTTGGAGTATTATGGCAGCACTGTGTGTTTGTTTTTGAGCTGCCTGGACCTTTTCATGCAGCCAGTCCCAAACCTGTTGGTTCTGCAGATCTCTGGGTCTGGACTTACCTACAGCCCTGCTTTTCCATTCAATAAACTCACTGGGAGTTTAAACTCCATAAATAAACATAATAAACTCCATTCAATAAACAAAACTGGGGGGCTGAGTACCCCCTTTGGCTCCCAGCTCTAACAGGGGACAGAAAGGACTGCCAGGCCTTTTTCTGCTGGGCTTGGCCACCTCCATGTGTGTCCCACAGCCCACTCCTGCTGTGAAAATCATGGGAACAGTGACAGCCTGACAGGGAAATGTCCCCTGACACCTCTCTCAACAGAGCTGCTCCTCCACCCTCCTCATCCTCACTGCCCAAAGAGCCAGTGGAAGCAGGCATGGAGAACCCAGACAGGATGGGGAGGAGCCATGGCTGGACTTGGGAAAAGCTGGAGCTGCTGGCAGAGGCTCAGCACTCACCCTCTGTGACTCCTGCACCTCCTGGGCTGGATCCTCCAGGCTGGCAGTGGGGCTGGATCCTTGCACCCACTGCTCCCTGCTCTTTACTGAGGCCTCAGGTGTTGCCCTCCCTCCCCTGGTGCTGGGACACAGATTTGGGATCCAAACCCAGGCTCCTGCCAGCCTACAAAACCCAGAACTCATTTCCACAGCGAGGGTGAGCTGGGAGGAGGAGGAGAATTCTGTAAGAGGAGGGTGGGCGGCTGAACCAGCAGCAGATTTGCTCTTATTAATTAAAAATAACCCTCTGGGCTAAATTGCAGAAGGGAGGGCAGGAACACAGGGACGTGAAGCAGCAATTCAGCCCTGCCTGGGTTTGCTCTCTAAAAATATTCCTGACATTTCAAATTAACAGCTCATGAAGAGCAAGCACGGGCAGCTCCTCACTGCTGCCAGCACCAGCAGGGCCATCAGCTGAGGATGCTCCTTGTGGGGACAGAGTGTGGCCAGCATCCTTCCTGTCCCTGGCCACTGGGACACCCTGGTGTGTGCAGCCAGGAATTCCAGGAGTTCCAGGAATTCTGTGATGGGAATGAAGAGCAGTGCCAGACCTCTTGCTGCAGGCAGCTGAAGGTGCAGCCCACGTTCAGTGTCCTCCTGAGCCTCCCTGGGTCACAGCCCCTTTGTACCTTTGTTACCTTCCCTGGGCTTCAAATCCCAAATTCCTCACGGGCTGCAGCAGCCCTTGGTGGGACAGGAGAAGGAGCACAGAGGGAATGGGGAACAGGGAGGAAATTAAAGCCAAAATGATGATTTAAACCAACCCTGAGGTGAGGAGAGGGAGGGCAGAGCAGTGACCTGGCTCTGTGTTTGGAGGGACATCTGGTGTGTGACAGATGCTGCTGAGCACTTAACGAGCATGGGGATGTGAGAAGAGGTTTGGGAAAAGCCTTGTGCTGCTCTCAGAAGAGAGACAGGCCTGCAGAGCACTTTTCAATGCACTAATAACTTTGTCAGAGCCGTTTTTAATGCACTAATAACTTTTAAATGCAGCAGGAGTGCTTTCCCAGGCAAAGCCAAGTTCCTGGCACCCTGCTCCTGGCACAGATGCCCAGGGATCCAAGAGAGGAAGGCAGATGGTCAGCCCGGGGATGCAAAACACACAGGAATGGGCACAGCTCTTGTCTGAGTCCAGGACATCCCTGTGGCCACCCTGCAGGGTTTGGGGACAGGACAGGGGCTCTGGGATCTGTACAGGGGGGTCAGAGCCTCACACAGAGCCCAGGAGGACACTGCCTCTGATCCCTGCCATGGCAGTGAATGCCCACAGTGTATGAAGAATCACAAGCTGAGAGAATTCAAAATAAGCAGTATTTAGTTTATCATAGAATGTAAATGTAGAATCTGGGATTTTCAGTATCTGGGGCTGAAGAGACAAGCTGGAGGAATTGGGGAGTGACCCCTGTGCTCCTTGTTCTTGTTCTTCTCCCTCATCTTTTGCTGAGTTGGATTTTAGAGATTGGTTTAGGGTAGAAATGACATGTTAGCGTAGGTAGTGAGTATTGGTAAGATTTTGTAAATAAAAAGTTCATTGTGGACGGTGGTTGGGTCAGGGGTGCTGTACATGAGGTGTGGGGCTCT
>VXBR01007137.1:0-12533 GCA_013400215.1 Cisticola juncidis | reverse complement strand
CCCACCCTCCCAGCCAGGAATTCCTTCCCCTAAAGGAATCCCATCCATGGATCCCATCCATCCCTGCCCTCTGGCACTGGAAGCCATTCCCTGTGTCCTGTCCCTCCATCCCTTGTCCCCAGTCCCTCTCCAGCTCAGGTCAGATGGGACTTGGAGCAGCCCTGACTAGATGGAAGTGGGATGGAATGAGATGGTCCTGATGGTCCATCCCTTCCAACCCTGCAGAACCTGCACACCAATCCCTGCAGAACCTGCACCCCAATCCCTGCAGAACCTGCACACCAATCCCTGCAGCCACAGCCTGCAAGGAGTCGCCCTGAAAGGAGACTTAAAAATGTTTTTACAATTATTTGGTCGCCAAGCCCTGCACTGGGGACGCTGCTGGAAGCAGGAGATTTAGGGTGAAAATCCCTGCAGTCCTTGTCTAGCTGGGTAAAAGCTGCAGTCCAAAGCTGCAAGGGAAACCCACAGCAGCAGCTTGCTGCAGCCAGAGTCAGTGAATATTTGGAGTTGGCAAAGCTGTGAAGAGCAATAAACCAGGACCCTCTTCATGCTGTGTTTAACAAGAAGTCTGTGCCTTGGCTCATTTCTAATAATAGGGCTGCTGTAACACATTTCTGGGGTCAAGCCCCGTGTCTGTGGGATTTTTTGCCACCTTAGGGTGCCCCAAACTCCCTGTGAGGTGCTGCTGGTAACCCCCATGCAGGGCTGAGCCCCCAGCCCGATGTGCTGTCCCTGGGGTGCACAGATGGCCCTGGCCTGGCTTTGTTCAGGCACACACAAGGGCACTGTATTCCCTCAGCAGGCAGAACTGATTCAAAGGCTCCAGCCTGGAAATAAAACAAGGATGGATTCTTTTCAAGCGTGACTTTACTAAAACCCTTTCAGTGCCTCCCATGTGGGATCCCCCGGGCAGGCACAGAGCTCTGCCTGCTCCCAGCCTTGCTGTGGGCCGTGCTGGGTTCCTGCTGGATTTGGTGTTTTATTCAGCCTGGTCACGGTGACAATCCTGCAGCAGTGGCAGTGTCTGGCATCCATCTGTACCTGCCTAGCCCAGCTGGATGCCCAGAGCTCTCGGGGTCGTTGTTCCCTGAGATTCTCCTCGGGGTTTCTGTTCCCCGGGGTATCAGGGTCTCCCCCAGGGTTGCTGTTCCCTGGGGATTTCCCTGGGGTTGCTGTTCCCCGGGGTAATCAGGTTTTCAGTCTTCTCTTTGCCCTGGGTGTTTCACACCAGAGCCAGAGCAGACAGGCTGAGTCCAGCAGTGTTCTCAAGGCTGTTTATTCTAAATTATCTCTCAGTTCTTGTCCAGCTCTGCAGGGCGTCCCCAGCAGAGCAGGACACGCGGGGACTGGGCGGGTCAGAGATCCCCAAACCTTCAGTACGACCCAGCCACTGCCCAAGATGTATTTTTTATTTACAAAATTTTACCAATACCTACTACCTACACTAACATGTCATTTCTACTCTAAACCAATCTCTAAAATCCAACTCAGCAAAAGATGGGGGACGAGAGCAAGAACAAGGAGCACAGGGGCCACTCCCCAATTCCTCCAGCTTGTCCCTTCAACCCCATATACTAAAAATCCTAATTTCTATATTTATATTCTATAACAAACTACTATTTATTTTTAAATTCTTAGGATTTGTAATTCCTCTTACATGTGAGTATTCACTGCCATGGCAGGGATCAGAGGCAGTGTCCTCCAGGGCTCTGTGTGAGGCTCTGACCCCCCTGTACAGATCCCAGACCCCCTGTCCTGTCCCCAAACCCTCCAGGGTGGCCACAGGGATGTCCTGGACTCCGACACTGAGCCCCTCACCCTACACCCTGACCAGCCCCCAGGTTTGGGGGTGTTCCTTGAAAGGAGACTTAAAAATATTTTTAAAATTATTTGTTTGCCAAGCCCTACTGGGGACGCTGCTGGAAGCAGAAGATTTAGGGTGAAAAGCAGCAAATTCTTCTCCTGGCACAGATTCTAAGGCCCATAATAGATCTGTCAGAGCTGTGAAAGAACAAGTCTGGCTGCAGACCTCCTGCCAGGAGCTGTGTGGATGGGGCCTGGCTGGAATGCCTGGGATGCTGCAGGGACAGGTCACACACGCTGAAAGGGAACAGCAAAGCGTTTTGTTCCTGCTGTGAATCCTTGTGCTCACTTGAACCTGCCTCTCCCTGCCTCCCAGGCCAGGCCAGCTGGTGCTCTGCAGCCTGCAGTGATTCTTCAGCAGGATTTGGGAGAAGCCTGGGTGAGGAGAACCCCCAAATTCCAGCATTCCTGCTCCTTGATCCCATTTCTTTGAGGGGCAAAGCAGGCATGCAAAACTTGCCAAAAAAGACACAAACCCAGGTGGCCTGAGAGGTGACAACCTTCCAAAACCACGGGGACACCAAATGAAGATTCCATCAGACCTTCCACACCTCAAGCAGTGGGATCAACCTCAGTTTAGCTCATCCCCTGGAAAAGGGCTGCTGCTTTGGGATGATTCCTGGCAACCTGATGAATCCCAGAATCATTAAAGATTGGAGGAAACCTCCAAGATCATCCAGTCCAACCCTCCAGGTTGGCTGAAGCTGACCAAGGCCAGTTTTGCCCTCAGGGACACCCAGTGTTGCTTTATTAATGTGACTTTCCTGGCTGTCCCTGAACAAATTCCAGAGTTCTGGAATGTCCTGGGCTGCTCCTGACTGTGAGGATGTATTAAAAAATTCTCTGTCCTTGCTTTGATATAGGATCTATCTTTACTTTGATTTTTAGGGAGAAGAAATGTAAGCACCTTGCAACAGCCCTTTGATTTTGTCCAATTAATTCCTGGTTTGCTTCATTAACGATCAACAGAAAACGATCTTAGCTCTTCCCTGCCAGCACCTGACACGGGCCCCTTTGAAAGCACAGACAGAACTGCAGGATCTGTTACAGGGATGCTGAGAAAAACCCAGCCAGGAGCTGCTGCTCTCCCACAAGTACAGAGAGGGGCAAACAAGGTGAGGACAGAAAGTAAAAACTCCAAATTTTGATTTGTTGAGTTGGTTGGTGATGCAGTTCAGTCTCTACGTTGTAGGAGAGACAATTTGGTTGTGTCCCTGGGAGGAAATGCTGCAGCCCTGCATGCAGACATCAAGGGGGGAAAATCAGGGCAAGAGAATTCCAAATCCATGCTGAGTCTGGAGTTTTTGGGGATCTGAGCCCTGGCAAGAAGACCCCAAACTTGCTAAGGGCTGATCCTTGTGTCCTGGGATCCTGCAGGGGACAGGCTTTGGACACTGCCAGGGATCCAGGGGCAGCCACAGCTTCTCTGGGCACCCTGTGCCAGGGCCTGCCCACCTTCCCAGCCAGGAATCCCTTCCCAAAATCCCATCCACTCTGGCAGTGGGAGCCATTCCCTGTGTCCTGTCCCTTGTCCCCAGTCCCTCTCCAGCTCTCCTGGAGCCCCTTTAGGTACCTTCAGCTCTCCCTGGAGCCTTCTCCTCTCCAGGGGAACATTCCCAGCTCTCCCAGCCTGGCTCCAGAGGAGCAGAGGGGCTCTCCTGGAATTCTGGGGGGCTGCTCCAGCCCTTGGAGCAGCTCTGTGGCTCCTCTGGGCTCACCCCAGCAGCTCCACGTCCTTCTGATCCATTTTCTTGTTCAGCCTCCTCCATTCCCCTTTATTTAATTCCAAACCTCCTGCAGTGGCAGCTCCTTCCCTGCTGTGCCCTGGGATGTCCCTGGAAATGTCTGACTGGGGATTTTTGTGTGAGCCACCCCACTGGCCCAGCGGCCACCTGAGCCAGAGGTGACCTGAGCAGCTCTGGAGGAACAAAGGGAGCCCTTGGAGCTGACCCTGGAGCTCAGGACAGCAGCTGAGTCTTTAATACCCATTCCCTTCTGTCTGCTGCACTTTGGGGAGGGGAATCCAGGGCTCTGAGGCTCAGGAGTGAGGGGAAAATGCCACAAGGAGCAGGGATCAGCTTGGGGGGGATTAGCAGGGATCAGCCTGCTCAGGAAATGCAGCTCTGGCTCCATCAAGGGCCTTTCTCTCCAATTAAGGCTCTGCCATGAATTTGTTGCTTCTTAAGAACAACAGGAATGCTCTTTCCAAGGCTTCCTGAGATGGGGAGATCTTCCTGGATGAGCCAGTTCCTTCTGACCTCCTCCAGTGCTCTGAACTCTGCTTATATGGATCCATTGCCTTGATTACCTGGCACTAATGAGCAATATCACTCCCAATATTTGCTCCATTCCAAGGGCAGCTCCAGCTTTCCCTGGCAGACACCTGTCTTTCCAAACCAAGTCCTGCTGCATTTGAAGGACACAAACCACTGCTGCAGCTTTTCACTCAAAAAATCTGGAGGATGTTCCTGTAAGGGATGAGGGAAGTCCCAGCAGCAAACACTGTCAACTTAGACATGGTTCTTCTCCATGGTGGATGAAAAAAACATGGAACAAAGACTCAGGTTATGATCTTGTGGGTCAAAATCTGTGTCCTGTACAGAATAAAGGTGCTGTGGACAGAACAAGGCCACGAAGCCGTCAGGGGATGGGCACACCCAGATTTTGGGGTAGAATTAGCACAAGAATGAAATAAATCCCCCTGCTGTTCCAATGCTAGCTCAGACCTTAGCAGGCTTTGGGGGAACATTTCAGGGACAGGACAGGGGATCCAAAAGAGGCTCTGACCCCCAGATGTGGTTCAAGATGTTTATTCCAGGTGGTGTCCAGAGGGGAAAGAGGATGAGTGAGGAAGAAAAGGGCCTTATCTAGGATTCTGCTAGGGAGGGATAATTGGGACACAGCCAATGGGGTCAGAAAGAGGAGGAAGGGTTAAACTACAGGGTTATAAACTCTAGGGGTCCCTGAGAGGGGAGAAACCATTCCCACAGGGAATGTAACACAGGGAATTTATTCCAGTTGGTGCCCAATGTGGGGCTCAAACCCTGGGGTTAGGAGTCCCAGGCTCTACAGACTCCTCTGGGATTCACTCTTTGTCCTTTGGAAGAGGGACAGGATTTTGCACAATCAGAGGAACTGAGGCTGCTTTGCTGGTTGAGCACAGGAGCCTGGGAGGGTTAAACTGCATTGTTACAGGCTCTAGGGGTCTCTGAGGGGGGAAAAACCATTCCCCAGGGGAATGCAACACAGGAATACAGAGATGTGGTCACCACTGCATGTGAGCACCAAGCATCTTCCCCTCCCTCTCCTCCCAGGCCCTGCCCAACACCCAGGGATGTGCACACTGCAGATCTGGAGCTTTCTGCCTCAAAATCCCATCTGCCTCCAATCCCATTAGTGCCTCCCCACTCCAGCGCTCACTCACACTCCAGCTCTCCCATCCCATTACTGCATTAAGTCTTTAAATCTGATTACACTGTTTGGAGTTAAAATTAAACCTGATTAACTGCATAAACAATGATTTTTTTTCCCCAGTGCTGGCCCTGCCCCACGGCTGAGGGCCCTGTGGGGCGATTCCTGCTCCTGCAGGGAGTTTATTGACCCTTTTGTCTTGTCCTACAACATTTAATTCCCATCTGGCTGCTGGAGCCAGGCTCAGCCATGAACAGCCTTGACAGCTCGCCAGCATCTTGACTTTGCTCTGACATTTAATTGCCTAGAAATGCAAATTGTATTGGATTCTCCAGTTCTGAGCAGGCACTGAGGGGGAAAGGGAAAGGAACAGATCCCATGGCTGTGAGTGGTGGCCATGGAGGTTGGGAGAGCTGGGGTGTCCAGGCTGGAGAAGGCTCCAGGGAGAGCTCAGAACCCCTGTCAGGGCTAAAGGGAGAGGGACTGGAGGGACAGGATGGGGAATGGATTTAAGCTAGAAGAGGGAAGTTTCAGAGCAGATATTAAGGAGAAATTCTTCTCTGTGAGGGTGTTGAGGCCCTGGCACAGGATGCCCAGAGAAGCTGTGGCTGTCCCTGGATCCCTGGAAGTGTCCAAGACCAGGGCTTGGAGCACCCTGGGATGGTGGAAGGTGTCCCTGCCATGGCTGGGGGGGGATGGACTTTAAGGTCCCTTCCAACCCGAACATTCTTAGATTCCACAATCCTATAAAGTCCCACCACAGAGGGCAGCTCAGGAAAGCCCCATCCTGCTGAACCTGTCCCTGATGTGGCACCCAGGAGGTCTGGACCCCACCCCTGCTCTGCCACAGGTGACCAGGGTGACCCTGGGCACCTCTCCCAGTGCCATTCTGGGGCAGGGGGGTGGACACTCCATCCCAGGAGCCCCCACCTGCTTCCCACCAAGGCACAAGTCCACGTTCCAGGCAGCAGGAGCAGGTCCTGGTGTCCTGGTGTCACCAGCAGCCCTGTGTGGGATGTCCCTGCCCATCCCCACCACGATCCCAGCCCAGCCCCTGAGCAGCAGCTCCTCATTTCACAGCTCTCTGCCTCTCTGGCTGCTGCCCAGAACTGGGATTTGACACAATTTCCTCGTGGATTTAGCTCAGGGGAGGTTTGCAAAGGCACAGATGGGAGATGGCATCTCCTCCCCTTTGGCTGTGGACACACAGAACTTCCCTTGGACAGGAGGGAGCACAAATATCCTCCAGCACCCCCACAAAGGGGCTTTGAATTCATCTCCTGATAAATCCTCAATGCTGCAGCCTCCAAGGATGGGCTGCTGTACCCAAAAACTTTCCCAAGGGAAGGGCTCAAACAAGAGGTCTCTCCTCTCCCACTCAAATTTTACTTTGGATATATCCAAAATCCTACAAAAGTACAAAATGTGAATTTCTCTGTGTGTTCCTTTGGGCTGCTTCTCTTAACCACGTGCCACTGTGAAAAGCAGCCTGGGGTGTGAAGTGAAAACAGCACCAGATGACTTTTAAGGTCACTTCTAACCCAAACCATTCCATGAATTTTTAATTACAGCCTGCATTTGGTCATTTCCATGCTTGGCTCCAATCTCCAATCAGCCTCAGGCCATCTTTGCCATTCCTGATGGGACACTGGCTGATCCCTGCTGAAGGAGATGGTATTGGGGTCATTAACACTCACTCAGTGCAATTCATTTTTCCCATATGCCAAAATTCCCAATCCCAAAGTGGGAAAAGGGAGAATTTAACCACATTTCCACTGCTAGGACTGAAGTGCCAAATTTCTGGCTGCACCCATGGGAACACAAAGCCTCCAGGAGCCTTCCTGAGGCTTGGAGACCCCCCCAATCCCCTCTCCAGCCTCTTCTCCTCCTCCCAGTGCACCCCCAGTTTGCTGCTTTTCCCTCAGGTCTCATTTTCCAGCTCTCCACCATGGTTTGCAGTCACCCCATCCCTGTGTGCCCACATCACCACCACCCTCCAGCTGAGGCTGGCATGGATTTTCCTAACATTCAGGGCAGCTCACAGCATCTTTTTGGGGTGATTTTCGTGCTCTCCTTTGAGCCCTTCCATCAGTTTGGGCAAACAAATCCCTGCATGCTCTCAGGGTTGTTTTTCACTGAGATTCTCCTCGGGGTTTCTGTTCCCCGGGGTATCAGGGTCTCCCCCAGGGTTGCTGTTCCCTGGGGATTTCCCTGGGGTTGCTGTTCCCCGAGGTAATCAGGTTTTCAGTCTTCTCTTTGCCCTGGGTGTTTCACACCAGAGCCAGAGCAGACAGGCTGAGTCCAGCAGTGTTCTCAAGGCTGTTTATTCTAAATTATCTCTCAGTTCTTGTCCAGCTCTGCAGGGCGTCCCCAGCAGAGCAGGACACGCGGGGACTGGGCGGGTCAGAGATCCCCAAACCTTCAGTGCGGGATCTCCCACCCAACCACTGTCCAAAATGCACTTTTTATTTACAAAATTTTACCAATGCCCACTACCTATGCTAACATGTCATTTCTACTCTAAACCAATCTCTAAAATCCAACTTAGGAAAAGATGGGGGACGAGAGCAAGAACAAGGAGCACAGGGGCCACTCCCCAATTCCTCCAGCTTGTCTCTTCACCCCCATATACTAAGAATCCTAATTTCTGTATTTATATTCTATAACAAACTAACTACTATTTATTTTTAAATTCTTAGGATTTGTGATTCTTCATACACTGTGGGCATTCACTGCCATGGCAGGGATCAGAGGCAGTGTCCTCCTGGGCTCTGTGTGAGGCTCTGACCCCCCTGTACAGATCCCAGACCCCCTGTCCGGTCCCCAAACCCTCCAGGGCTGCCAGAGGGATGTCCTGGACTCTGACAGAATGCCATCACCATGATCTCAGGAAAATCCATTTTCACTGACCTGACCTCCAAGTACACAGCAGGCCCCTCCCTCTGTCTGACACGTTTTTAGGAGGATTTGGGTTCTCCTAAAATTCTCTTTGGTGTCTCATTCTGCATTGCTCAGTGCTTTAAAGCTGGTGAGCACCTGACAAAGTGACACAGTGAAACCTCCTGAGATGTTCTGTGTAACCAGCACGCCCAGAGCCACCAGTAAATCACATTTTAGGGACCTGAGCATTCCCAGGAGCATCCCAGAGCTCTCCCTCACCTCTCCAGAAAACTGCAGCTCTGCCCACCTGAATTACCCACCTGCTCAGTCACTGCAACATCCCTGCTCTGCTCAGCAGCTAATTAGCACTAATTTGATGCTTTTTGCTTTTAATAAGATTGCTGGACTCACACAGCAGGAAAAAGGAGGAAAATATGGATCACCTGGTCTTTCTGCTTCATTTCTCCCCCCTCCAACAGGATGGGAATTGTCCCTGGAGAGCATCACTTTGGATTTGTGCTCTCAGCCAGGAGCCTCTGGAAGATTCCAGGCAGCCTGAAAGACCTGGAGCTCCCAGGACACAGGGAATGGCTCCCACTGCCACAGGGCAGGGATGGATGGGATTTGGGGATTTTGGGAAGGAATTCCTGGCTGGGAGGGTGGGCAGGCCCTGGCACAGGGTGCCCAGAGCAGCTGTGGCTGCCCCTGGATCCCTGGCAGTGCCCAAGGCCAGGCTGGACAGGGCTTGGAGCAGCCTGGGACAGGTAAAGATGTCCCTGCCATGACAGGGGTGGCACTGGGTGAGATTTGAGGTCCCTTCCAACCCAAATCTGGAAAACTCCTTCAGTTCCTGCAGCTGCTTCTGGGCAGAGGGCTGAGCTCTCAGAGGTCCCTCCTGTGAAAAAGTCACATTGTGTGGCTCTACACAGATATTTACTATATATAATATATTAAGTAGAAAAGTTATGCTGTATTAACATTTGAATAATATAATGAATGTAGTTTTGTAATTAACAATAAGTTCTAGTAATTAAAATAGAGGCTGTGTGGGGGTGATATTCTTTTAGCTCAAGGAAGAGAGAAGAAATTCTTCACAGAGATAACAGTTTGCAGGAACTCCTAAATCTTCTACTGAAGAAGAATTTATGGTTCCTTATCAACAGAGAAGAAACCTTTCCCAAGCTCCAACAGACTCCTCAGTGTCTAAAGACTTAAAAGCTTTTTGTGACAAGAAACAGAAGAAATTACTTGTTTTAANTCCCTGCCAGACCCCTTGGGTTTCACAAAGCCCTGCAAGAGAGCAAAGGGAAGGTCCAAGGACCAGAAATTCACATTTCCTTCAAGGCAGAGCTTCAGAAATCCTTCCCATCACCATGGAGCTGCTCTAAATTATTTAACTTTCATCATTGTATTTGTATTAATTTTTTTAACCATTTTTTTCCTTTTTATTAAATTTCCAAAAATCCAAAAAGCAAGTGATTGGCGTTTATTACACTCCTATTCTGAAGTTTTTTATTACCAATGCTGTGTGATTTAATTTAAAAAAAGAGTTTTTGTGCATCAGGAAAATCTGAGCAGAGCTGCTCCCACCTTGTCACCCTCTGTGGTTTCATGGTGGGGACAAAGCAGAGCAGGGTCCCTGCCAGACCCCTTGGGTTTCACAAAGCCCTGCAAGAGAGCAAAGGGAAGGTCCAAGGACCAGAAATTCACATTTCCTTCAAGGCAGAGCTTCAGAAATCCTTCCCATCACCATGGAGACTGCAGCACTGGGAATGCAGCACTCAGCACAGCCAGATGGGGTGGATGCTGCCAGGAAATCACACCTGGGAAACCCAGAGCTCACCTCAAACACAGGAAAAACACAGGAAAAACACAGGAAAAACACAGAAATTCAGCTTTTCTTCTCTGTTAATTCATTATTCCAGGGCTCTGGGTGCAAGCCTCTTGGAAAGGGATGGATTTGGGATTAATCCCAAAATGTGAGAGCAACCAGACTGAATTTGGTGCTGCAGATCCCCAAAAAAAAGCCAGCCTGGATTACAGAGACTCCAAAACACGGAGAGAGCTGGATTTACAGAGATGGGAAAGCATCTCATTCCCAGAATAAACACAATTCCTGCCTGAGACTGGGAGTAGGGTGGGCACAGCAGGAATTTCACCCCTTTCCTCCTTGTTTTCCACCAGGAAAACAAACCCAAGTTCTCTCTGGAAATCCCCCTCCCTCAAGCTCAAATGTTTGGAATTTGCCTCTTGGGAGCCCCACACTAAAATT
The DNA here is from genome assembly GCA_013400215.1 of Cisticola juncidis. Classification (NCBI taxonomy): domain Eukaryota; kingdom Metazoa; phylum Chordata; class Aves; order Passeriformes; family Cisticolidae; genus Cisticola; species Cisticola juncidis. Next base: position 2,104 of record VXBR01007137.1, on the reverse strand, counting down.
CCCAAGGAAATTTTTATCACCGAGTGATAAAAACATTGATAAACACTGATAAACATTGATAAAAACACTGATAAACATTGATAAACACTGATAAACATTGATAAAAACACTGATAAACATTGATAAAAACACTGATAAACATTGATAAACACTGATAAACATTGATAAAAACACTGATAAACATTGATAAAAACACTGATAAACATTGATAAAAACACTGATAAAAGGCAGCAGGAGACTGGGAATGGTGCAGGGAAAGGAGGAGGAGAGGCAGGGAATTATGAGAATTCCCTGCATGGATTATGAGAAGGTTGTAGATCCATCAATAAAAAGGAAAAATAATAAATCAATAATCCTTGGAAGAGCTGAGATAATGACTGCCTTTAAAAAATTAATCTTTTATAAGAAGGGATGTCTGGTTAATTAGGAATTAATGAAGAATTTGTCATTGTTTCTACAAAGAAGGAGGAGTGAGGGGGTTCTGTCCCCACAACTGGAGGGAATCTGAGCCACTGGAGCAGAAAAATAAATCCTGGTGGCACCAGGGAAGCCAGTGATGGACTCTGGATCATTCAGGATTATTTATGGAGAAGTGAAGAACCCAGGAAATACCAGGGGATGGGAGCTGGGGGATAATTCACATTTATTTCAGTGAATAATAATTCAGATAATTCACATAAAATTTCAGTAGTTTTTTTTTGTTTTGTTTTGTTTGTTTTTTTTTTTGTTTTTTTTTTGGGGGGGGGTTTTCTGTGTGGTTTTTTNTTGTTTTGGGGGGTTTTTTTTGGTTTTTCTGTGTGTTTTTTTGGGTTCTTTTTTTTTTTGCCTTTTTTTTTTTTAAGGGGAAAGGGCTTTCAAGGAAAAAAAAAAAAAGAAAGAAAGAAAGAAAGAAAAACCAGGCTAAGGAGCAAAAGAGCCACAGATACAGGTCTAAAACAACACGGTGCTGAGGATGCCAAGGCCACCACATGTCCCCAAGTGCCACATCCACATGGATTTTAAATCCCTCCAGGGATGGGGACTCCACCACTGCCCTGGGCAGCTGTGCCAGGGCTGGACAAACCTTTTTGGGAAAAAAAAAATTCTCCTAAAGCTCTCCTGGTGCAACTTGAGACCATTTCTTCTTGTCCCCTCTGTGGGATGTCCACCCCACAGGACTGGATGCAGACCTGGCCCTGCAGGATTAGCCCAGTGAGCTCATTAGCCCCAATTTTTAATTAGCTCCCAGCTCTTTAACCACCCTGAGTGTCCCTGCCACGACCCACTGGGCTGACAATGCAGAGCACAGGACAAACCTGGATTTGTCCCTTTGTCCTGTCTGTCCCCTCCTTGTGCCTTCTTTCAATATTACCCTAAAATGGGAAGTTTGAGCTTTTTCCAGGTTTTTTTTTTCTTTTTTCCCCTTGGCTTTTCCAAGGCTGAGTCACAGGAGTGCCAGGGCCTGCTCCCTTGGAGGCTTTGCTTTATTTAAATAGTTTAAATAAAAACCCCTTGAAGGCTTTGCTTTATTTAAATATATTTCTATTTAAACTCACAGCCAGCTCTGAATACAGAAAGGAACAGGAGCTCACTAAGCAAAGCCTGCCCAGGCCTGTCCTTCCCATCTTTTTCTCAAGCCCAGGGAAAGAGCACCCAGCAAAGAAATAAAATATTCCCTGTACATGGAGCAGCAGCAGGAGCCAGCAGCTCCATGGGCTTTGAGCTGCCAGGGGCATTCCTGATGTGCAAAGCCACCAAGGAGGGACCTGGCTGCCCTAAAAATGCCATGGACACTTCCATGGGCAGCCACAGCTCCTCTGGGCACCCTGTGCCAGGGTCTCACCTCCCTCCCAGCCAGGAATTCCTTCCCAATATCCCATCTAAATCTCCTCTTTTCCAGTTTGAAGCCATTCCCTGTGTCCTGTCCCTCCATCCCTTGTCCCCAGTCCCTCTCCAGCTCTCCTGGAGCCCTTTCAGGCCCTGGCAGGGGCTTTGATTTCAGGGATTGATTTGACCTCTGGCAATTCCAGTCCAGCCCCTCCTCACCCTCCCAGCCAGGAATTCCTGCCCAATATCCCATCTAACACTCTAACACAGTTTACATCCATTTCTCCTTGTCCTGTCC
>VXBR01007135.1:15617-27529 GCA_013400215.1 Cisticola juncidis | reverse complement strand
GGGAATTGGGAATTGGGAATTGGGAACTGGGAACCGGGAACCGGGAATTGGGAATTGGGAATTGCTCCCTGGTGGAGCCACAGAGTGGAAATGGCCTCCAAAACCATCAAATTTGGGGAAAAAATGGGAATTTTTGTAGCACCTGACCCCCTCCGTGGGGTTTTCCTGGAGGTTTGCAGAGGGAATAAAGGATTTTGCAATGAATAAGGAATTTTGCAAAGGAATAAGGAATTTTGTAAGGGAGAAGGAATTTTGCACAAGGAAATGGGATGAGCGGGATGGGAGCGCTCAACAGATCCATTGGAAAAAGGGAAAGGCGGGAAAGGTGGGAAAGGCCTTAATTTTTATCTTAATTCATTAATTNGCAAAATACTCCCCACCATTCCTCATAATCCTACAAAACCATGGGATTTTCCTTATGGGAAGCAAAGGTTGGAGACAAGAACACCTCTGTCAACCACAACAACATCAAACCCCTCATTCTTATCTTAATTAATTAATTTATCAGCATCCAGCCTTTCCCGCCTTTCCCCCTTTCCAATGGATCTGTTGAGTACTCCCCATCCCGCTCATCCCATTCCCCTGGGATCCGCTCCCTGCCCAGTTGTGTGCTCGGTCTCTCCTCTCTTTTGGGGAATTTTTGGGGTTTTTTTTGCAAACCATTCCCACCATTCCTCACAATCCTACAAAAAACATGAGGATTTTCCTTATGGGAAGCAAAGGCTGGGGACAGGGACACCTCTGTGCACCAGAGCAACACCAAACCCCTCATTTTTTATCTTAATTAATTAATTATCAGCATTGAGCCTTTCCCTCCTTTTCCCCTTTCCAATGGATCTGTTGAGTACTCCCCATCCCGCTCATCCCATTCCCCTGGGATCCGCTCCCTGCCCAGTTGTGTGCTCTTTTCTCTCTTTTGGGTTTTTTTTTTTGCAAAACACTCCTCCTATTCCTCATAATCCTACAAAAACATGGGAATTTTCCTTATGGGAAGCAAAGGCTGGGGACAAGGACACCTCTGTGTGACACAACACCAAACCCCTCGTTTTTATCTTAATTAATTACTTAATTTATCAGCATTGAGCCCTTCCTGCCTTTCCCACCTTTCCCTTTTCCAATGGATCCATTGAGCGCTCCCATCCCGCTCATCCCATTCCCCGGGATCCGCTCCCTGCCCCGTTGAGTCTTTCCTCTCTTTTGGTTTTTTTTTTGTTTTGGGTTTTTTTTTTTGCAAAACACTCCTCCTATTCCTCATAATCCTACAAAAACATGGGGATTTTCCTTATGGGAAGCATCATCCCATTCCCCCGGGATCTTTCCCGCGCTGTCGCTTCCATGAACCATTCCCGCCCTTCGCCAGCGCCGCGGTGTCCCCGAGCTGTCCCCGAGCTGTCCCCGAGCCGTCCCCGGTGATTTTAAGGCTCCGTGACAGCTCCGGGCCGGGATCGGTGGCGTCGATCCCGGGGTGGCGGCGGAGTCACAGCGCATTAAGGGCTGAGGAGGCCCCGTGTGGCACCGGGAGATGATCCCAGCCCGAGATGATCCCAGCCCGAGATGATCCCAGGGATAATTAACAAGGATTCGATGATTCCTGACGGGAATCCGGGCACAGCGCGATCCCTGGAGCTCTGGGGTGGGATAGGGATGAGTTTTCCCGGGATTTGGTGCCCGTGGGGATGATCCTGGTGCCGGAGCAGGTGCTGCGTGTTCCCAGTGTGAGATCCGAGCCTTTGGGGCGCTGCTATCCTGAATTAACGTCCTTTTCCTCCCGTTCCTCCTCCGGAGCGTGGCACTCACGGATGAGTTGGGATCATCCAAACCTCACCTCGCGTGCTGAAGGTGAAGGTGACCCCACCTTGGATTTCTCCTTTGCTCGGCTGCCAGGACCGCCCAAAACGCCAATTCCTGCCTTTTTTCCACCCTTTTCCTGTGCAGTGCCTGCATCCCGCTGGCACCCGCAGGGAGGAAATCAGCTGGAAGGGAGGAAGAGCTTGGACTTGGATGTGACGCAGAATCCAAACTCTGCTGGTGCCAGGCCTGGATCCGTCACGGCGGGGGCTTCGCTTTTCCCTGCCAAAACCACCCCGGGACGGCTCCGCTTGGATCCAGCTCCTTCCCGGGAGGGCGGGATCCCGGCCAGGACCTGCCGAGCGCATCCAGGACCTCTCGGAGCCCGGGGCAGCCGAGGGGGACCGGGAGGTTTCGCTCCAGCCGCGCCGAGCGCCAAAGCTTTCGTTAAAATTGCAGGAGCTTGGCAGAGCTTGGATCCGAAACTTGGACAAACCCGCGGTTTTCTCCCCCCGAAGTACAATCAATTCCTTTCGTCTATAAATATCCTCTATAAATAGCGACGGGAAGAGGTTTTAACGTTTCCAAAGGCTCTTCTGGGGGAGGAAAAGCTGGGAAATCGGGGTTAAATCCCGTTTATTTCCCCGTGTTGGCTCAGCAAAGGCAGCCAAACACCCCCGAGCACCCCAGGAAAGCCTCTTGGCTCTGCTCCGGGAGCCTCCAGGAGCTCGGGGTGGGAAAAGGCTCGGGAATAAAGCGGTTTTTATTCCCAGCCGGGTGTCTGGAAGCGGCCGAGTCCATAATGGGGTCAATGACTCGGCCGCGCTTCCCCGGGCTTGGCAGGAACCTGACAAATTGCGGAGCTGCTGCCGCCCGGCTGCGCTGATTTCCCGAGACCTCCGAGCAGGTCATTAGTGCCTAATTAGCGCCTAAACGCTCTCATTTGTCCTGCCCTTGTCAGCCCAGCCCGGGGAGATCCCTCCCGGCCTCCTCCTCCGCATTCCACAGGCTGCGAGCCGGAACGGAGGGAAAGGAGAAAAGCCTTAAACCGGAGGGGATTTGAGTTTCTGCTTTGCAAATAAATTTAACCCCAGCCCGGCACCGGCTAAAGCTCGGCTTGGCTCTTCCTTCCTAAAGCCTGACCTGGTGTTTTTTTAATCACCAAGCACCCCTTGGCTCTTCATTCCTAAAGCTGGACCTGGCCTTTTTTTCCAGACCCCAGTTTGGCCTTTCCTTCCTAAGGTCCGAGTTGGCTCTTTTTGCCTTTCTAAATCTGCATTTGCCTCTTCCATTCCAGAGCCTGACTTGGCCTTCTCCTTCCCAAAGCCTGACTTGACCTTTTCCTCCCAGAGCCCAACTTGGCCCTTCCTTCCTAAAGCCCAACTTGGCTCTTCCTTCTAAAGCCCCATTTGGCTCTTCCTTCCTAAAGCCCAGCTTGGCTTTTTCTTGACTCCTTCCTTTCTAAATTCCCACTCGGTTCCCCCTTTCCAAAGCCCGGCTTGGCCTTTTCCTCCTAAAGCCTGACTTTGCTTTTTCTTCCCAAAGCCTGACCTGACCTTTTCCTCCTAACCTGGCCTTTTCTTCCTTCCTAAATCCCCACTCAGCTCTTCCTTTCCAGGGCCCAACTCAGCCTTTTCTTTCCTGATTTAGCTTTTCCTTCCTAAAGCCTGACTTGGCCATGTCTTCCTAAAGCCCAGCTTTAGAAAGACATCCTAGCTCTGCCTTTCTTTCCCAAACCCAACTCAGCTCTCTCTTTCCAAAGCCCAACTTGGCTCTTCCTTCCTAAAGCCCAGCTTGGCCCTTCCTTCCTAAAGCTGTCTTGACTCTTTCTTCCTTTCTAAATTCCCACTCGGTTCCTCCTTTCCAAAACCTGACCTGACCTTTTCCTCCTAAAGCCCAGCCTGGCCTTTGTCCTCCCAAAGCCTGACCTGACCTTTTCCTCCTAAAGCCCAGCTTGGCCTTTTCTTCCTTCCTAAATCCCAGTTCAGCTCTTCCTTTCCAGGGCCCAGCTCGGCCTTTCCTTTCCAGAGCCTGGTTTAGCCTTTCCTTCCTAAAGCCTGACTTGGCCATGTCTTCCTAAAGCCCAGCTTTAGCAAGACATCCCAGCTCTGCCTTTCTTTCCCAAACCCAACTCAGCTCTCTCTTTCCAAGGCCCAAATTTGCCTTTTCTCTCCAGAGCCTGACTTGGCCCTTTCCTTCCCAAAGCCCCCAGCAAGGCTTGGCCCATCCCTTCTCCTTCTTTTCCCAAGGAAACGATGGAATTCCCATCCCTGGAAGGGTTCAAGCCCCGTGGATGAGGCCCCGGGGCCGCGCCCAGTGCTGGGTTCTCCATGACCTTGGAGATCATTCCCAAATTCCCTAATCCATGATTCCCCTTCCCTTCTCTGTCTCGGGTGCTTCTGTCAGCTCCTCCTCCCAAAAACGCCTCCGGTTCAGGAATAAATTCCCAGGTTTTGTTTTATCGGGATGGCAAATCGAGTTTGGGGGGTGGTTTAGAACATTCTGATGTTTTTTCCTTTTTTTCCTCCGGATTTTTTTCCATCTCACTCAGAGCCCAGCTCGGCATCGCCGGGTGACAACGCGATGACAGCAGCTCCGAAAAGAGGGGGAGGTGAAGGATTCGGGCAGGGGGGAGAAAAAACAGGGAAGAGGAGGGAGGGAGGGAGGCAGGGAAGGAGGTCGGGATGAACAAGGAGACGTGGAGATGCCACTTTGCTGCTCGTGCTCGCCGTGATTATCCCATCCCGGCTCCTCGGAGCCGCATCCGCCTCCCCCTTCCCTGGGAGATGGGATCCGCGTCCTCCCCCGCTTCTGCTGGCTTTTCCCGGGTTTATTTTTATAGATTTTATGTATTTTATATTTATACTGTTCCATAAATAAATCAGGAGCCACCCCAGCGCTGTGCGGTGCGAGGACGTGGAAGGATCCGCGTGGATCCGGGATTGTCCCTTCCCACGCCCAACCTGGAGCACAAAGAACTCCGGGATGGCCCCAAAATGAAGGAAAAATGGGTCTTTCCCCTAAAATAACGTGGAGTTTTCCTCTTTTTTCCCCCAAGGTGAGTGTAAGACCTTCGCAGGCTGAGTTCATGAATTTTTAATTCATGTGCAGTTTGGGCCGGAGCCCAGCTGTGGAAAAGGATTTTTGGGATGCAGATTTTTGGGATGAGGGTTCTCATCCATGGGGCAGAGCAGGCTGGGATTCATGGTCACATCCAGGGTTGTTTTCCCTATGATTCCCTTGGGTTGTCAGCTGTGCCCTGGCTCTAATCCCACCCCAGGCCCTTCCTTTGCATTTTGGGGCTCTCCTCTCCCCAAACCCCATTCCAGAGCCGTGGCTGCATCCCGAATTCCCAACCAGAAGGAAAACCCCTCACTCCAGCCTCCTCTTCCGTGGCACGTGGGGGTCGCAGAGGCAGGAGCCAGGTGAGAGCCGACAGACAAACCAGAACAAATCCCCGTTTTTGTGATTTCCTTCTTTTCCTCCCTCTCTGTCTCACCTTGAGCTCCCCCCCGGCTCTTCCCGAGGCGCCGGCACCTGGCTCCGGGATTATTTTTCCCATCCCTTTTTGGCAGCGCTCGCTCCTCCCGCACGAACGCAGCTCCTATAAATAACCGCGGCTCGTGCTCGCTCCCCCTCTCCCTCCCTCCTTCCCTCCGATCCGTCTTCCTTTCTCCTTGTCTGTCCCTTCTCCTGCCGGGAGGAGCCGCTGGAAAATCCAGGAGTGGGGGTTGAGCTCGTCTGTGCCCCCCTCATCCCTGGAATCAGCGGCATCCAAAGCACATCTGGGAATTTTGAGCTGGATTTGTGCAGCCCCCTCACCCCGATTTCCTCCCTCCTAATTAATTCCTGAGTTTCCTTTTATCCTTCCCGATGGTCCCAAATCCAGGCAGCTGCTCCCTAAAAATCCCCCCTGACCACACCTCTGTGTTTCCACCCCCAAAATATTCCCAAATCTGCGTGTTTCCTGAAGGAATTTGTTGTTGGTGGTGTTTTCCAGCTTTTTTTGGGCATGACAGGGTTGGGATGGATCAGGAACAGGATTGGGAATGGGGTCCCTAGGCCCATGGGAATGTGGAATTCCAGAAATAACTCCAGTGTCAGGATGGGCACAAATCTCCCAAAAAATCAAAATTATCCCCATGAAAGCGCCTGAATTTTTGGGAAAAGCTCAAACTGAGCTCAGCCCAGGGGATCCCAAAGGATAAATCCGAGTTTGGAGAGCAGAAATCGCTCCTTGTGCCACCCAGGATGGATTTGGGATCCCCCATCCCAGGGGACCACGGGGATGGCAAATCCGGCTTGGACTCTGGGATTTTCCAGCAGGGAATTTGCCGGGAATGGTGGCGGGGTTGGGATAATGAGATGCTGCTCACGCTCCCTAATGAAGTGCCGAAGGAAGTCGGCGCCGGCTCCCGGCAAATTAGATCGGGATTATTGGAGCAGTGAGGATGGAGCGATCCGAGATGGAATCGGGAAGGGCTGGGAGTGTTCCCTGGGAAGGGAAAAGGGATGGAAACCCCTCCCCAAAACCTGGATCAGAGCAGGGCAGGGAAGGGATCGACCTCTCCAGTGGGAATGGGGCTCTCCGGAGCATCTCCAGCTCTCCGTGGGCTGCATCTCCCAGGATTTGCTTCTGATCCCATTCCTGGCTGGATTCGGCTCTTTTGGGAAGGAGCTTTTCCTCCAGTTCCCAGCTGGATTTGGGTCCATGCTCCTTTCCAAGAGTTCCTTGGATGTGTTTGCATCCTCCAAACATGGCACTTTTGGGAATATGAAGGAGTTTGGAATGTTGGAATCCTCCAGAAGTGGCGTTTTGGGGAATATGAAGGTTTTGGGAATGCTGGAACCCTCCAGAAGTAGCAGTTTTGGGAATGGGAGGGATTTGGGAATGTAGGAATCCTCCAAATGTGGCATTTTTGGGAATATGAGGGATTTGGGAATGTTTGATCCTCCAAATGCTCGGTGTTTGGGAATGGGAGGGATTCGGGAATGTTTACATCCTCCAAACATGGTGCTTTTAGGAATACGAGGTTTAAGTTGGGATAATATTCAAATTTCCCAGGAAAAAATGCATTTCCAATGGATTTCCCCCAGTTTGGCCCTTTCCCATCCTCAGCCAAGCTCTGCTGGGATCGGGATGAGCCGGATCCGGCTGCTGGGTGCCTCTTTTCCCTTCCAGCCACAATTCCCAGCTGGATTTGGCTCCATGCTCCTTTCCAAGAGTTCCTCGAATGAGTTTGCATCCTCCAAATGCGACGCTTTTGGGAATATGGAGATTTGGGAAGGTTGGAATCCTCCAGAAGTGACATTTTGGGGAATATGAGGAATTTGGGAAGGTTGGAATCTTCCAGAAGTGGCATTTTGGGGAATATGAGGGAGTTGGGAATGTTTACATCCTCCAAACATGACATTTTTGGGAATATGAAATTTAAGTGGGGATCATGCTCAAATTTCCTTGGAAAAAATGCATTTCCAATGGATTTCCCCCAGTTTGGCCCTTTCCCATCCTCAGCCAAGCTCTGCTGGGATCGGGATGAGCCGGATCCGGCTGCTGGGTGCCTCTTTTCCCTTCCAGCCACAATTCCCAGCTGGATTTGGCTCCATGCTCCTTTCCAAGAGTTCCTTGGATGTGTTTGCATCCTCCAAATGTGGCACTTTTGGGAATATGAGGGATTTGGGAAGGTTGGAATTATCCAAATGCAGCGGTTTTGGGAATATGAAGGAGTTGGGAATGTCGGAATCCTCCAGAAGTGGCATTTTGGGGAAGATGAAGTTTAATTTGGGAATGTTTGCATGATCCAAACATGACTTTTTTGGGATAGGTGGTTTGAGTGAGGATCATGCTGAAATTTCCCAGGAAAAAATGGACTCCTCCAGAAGTGGCATTTTTGGGAAAATGGGGAATTTGGGAACGTTGGAATCCTCCAGAAGTGGCGTTTTTGGGAATATGAGGGATTTGGGAATGTTTGCATCCTCCAAACATGACATTTTTGGGAATACGAGGTTTAAGTTTGGATCATGCTCAAATTTCCCTGGAAAAAATGGATTTCCAATGGATTTTCCCCCAATTTGGCCCTTTCCCATCCCCAGCCAAGCTCTGCTGGGATCGGGATGAGCCGGATCCGGCTGCTGGGTGTCCCTTTTCCCACTCCCAAAATTCCCTCGGGAAGGAGCCACCCAACAACGGAGCTCATTAAAAGCGTGGAAAACACAAATTTAATTAAAGCCAACCTTGCGTCTACCAGGAAAAATAAATCCGCCCTTTTCCATGGAACAATGGATTTTTCCAGCCCTCCCGTGCCGGGATTCCTCCCTCTTTTCATCCTTCTCCTTTATTATCCCTGGCTGGGAGCAGGCGCTGCCTGATTTCCATAAATTTGCATCAGGAATTGGGGGGAAAAGGAGGAGGGGAGGGAGAGAAAAAGCTGGAAAAATGAGATTTTCCAGCGTTGAGCTCTCTCTGAAGAAAGGAGCCCCAGCCGGAGGAGGGAAAAGGCAGGAAAAGGTGGGGAAGATCCTGGATTTTTAAAGTTCACCCATTCCCTGTTGTTTTTTTTGGGGATAGAAAAGCATTCCCAAGCTTGGCAGGGAGCCAGAATTCCCAGTTTATCCAAACACAAAACCTGGAAAACAGGATAGGCAGGGCAGCCTCGAATTCTGGGGTTTTTGTGGTTTTTCCAAGGAAGGATTTGGAATTTTCAGGCTTTTCCACCCTGGAAATGTTGCCTGGGAGCTTCCAGGTGGGGGAAAGGTCTTTGGAGCATCCGAGGCCGAGTTTGGGGGATGGGATGGGATAAAATCCGGGATTTGGGAGCGCGTTTTCCTTCGGGATTGGCTTTTTTTAGGATTTAGGGAAAGGCCAATCCTTGGGAGAATCATCCAGGTGGGAGAGGGGTGTGGAGATCCCGTCTCCCAGAGGTGGGAATTCTCCATATGTGGGATAAAAATGCCCGAATTCCCAAGTTTGGACAGGCAGGAAAGGCTGGATCCCAAAGCTGCTCCACTGGGATCGTCGGAATTATTCCCAACTGTAGCTTGGATGGGATTTTCCAGCTTTTTCATGGATGACCAGAGGTTTTTGGGGTGGTTTTCCTCCTGGTGGAGCTTTCTAGGGATGAAAATCAGGGGATTGAGGGATTGAGATGCTGGGATGAGGCTTTTCCTCACCCCTTGGAGCCTGTCCAGCATTTCCAGGATCCATCCTTTTTCCCAGGGAATGAAGGGCAGGAAAAGAGGGAACGGCCTCAGGGTGCAGCAGGAAGGATTTAGGTTGGATATCCAGAAAATTCCTTCCTGGAAAAGCTGGAGAAGCCCTGGAATGAGCTGCTCATCCCTGGATTTGTTCAAAAATCCCTGGATTTCACCCCTGGGGCACAGAATTCCAGTGGGAATGGTTGGAATCCATGTCCTCGATGGGTATGGATTTCCCACATGAAAAATTCCATGATCCAGCCAAAGGATGGGGATCGACCACGGTGACAAATCCCAAATTTAATCCTCTCCCACATTTTTGGGATGTTCTCCCGGTTTTTATTAGGAGCCTCTGGCAGAGGAGCAGCTCCGAGGGTTTTCCATTCCCAAGGAGAAAACGATCCCTCAATCCATGGCCAAAATCCAGATTTCTTTTTGGGAAGGGAATGCCCAGAGTGAGCCATTTCCAGGTTTTTGGGATTTCAATCCTTCTGTTCCCATTCCATTCCCACATTCTGGATGGATCCTGCTCATTCCGCCATCCTGAGCTGTCAATCACCCACTGGAGTGATGGACGGGTGCCTGGGATGGACACGGAATTCCCAAAATCCCAGTGAATTACAGATGAGTTACGATGACGCCAATCCAGGCTCATGGTCCCAGAGGATCCCATCCCAGGATTTGAGGGAATCAAGGATGGAATTCTGCAGGACAAAGGTGCAGGGTCCCACTGGATCCCGCCCTGGGCTCCGGGATCGGGATCATCCCGGAGTGGGAATTGAATCTGGGATTTAAGCAGCCATTCCCAAATTCTGGGAATTTCTGCATTCCAGCTGATTTTGAGGATGGAGAAGGTGGAAAAGCACTGGAACAAATTCCTGGATTTGAGGATTTCTTACAGGAGTCAATCTGCTCATCCCAGAGAGGGAGAAATTCCTGGGAAGTTGATTTTGTGTCACATCCAAGCCAGTTTTGGGTTAAATTCCATGGAAATTCCATTTCTTTCCTGGAATGACCTCGGCCAAAGACAAATCCCTGCAATTAGGGATTTGTCTGCTCAGGCCCTTCCTGGGAATTTGGGAGCCAACCTGGATCCAGCCTGGATCTCCCAGCCCTTCCCCATCCCACATTCCTGGGATGTCCTTCGGGAATAAGGGCTGGAACAATTCCAGAGGGATTTTTCCTGGTTTTTCACCTCCTCTGTGGCATTTTGAGGGAAACAGAAGCATTTTCCTGCCTTTCCTTTGGTTTTCCAGCCTTGATTTTCATCCTTCTCCAGGCATTTTCCATTGCCTCTTGATCTGGGATTGTGAATGGAGAATTTTCCATTTTCTCTGAGCTTTTTCCTTTTTTCCATTTTCTCCCCTTTTCTTCCTTTTTTCCCTTTTCCCCTTTTCCTCCCTTTTCCCTTTTCCTTTTTTTCCCTTTCCCCTTTTTTTCCCTTTCTTCCCTTTTTTTCCCTTTTCCTCCTTTTGTCCCTTTTCCTCCTTTTCCCCTTCCCCCCTTTTTCCCTTTCCCCCCTTTTTCCCCNTTTCTTGAGCTCCCTTTTCCCAGGAAAAGGTGACAAAAGCCTTGGAGATTCCAGCAGCGACCAAATAGGATTTTTACAGGAACCTCCCCTGTTTTCTCCCCATTTATCAGATTTTTGGGATCAGGAAGAGCCTTTTTGGCTCCAGAGGGGCAGGAAAAACTCCTCACCTTGGGAAGCAGAGCAGCAGCTCGGAAATTCTCCGGAATTTCGGGAGCTGCTCCTTTCCTAGTCCAGGGGAGAATTCCCAGCGGGATCCTTCCAGCTGAAGGAGGCGCCTCCCGCTCTTCCCACAGGAACGGGAGCCGGGGGTGGATTTTTCCATCCCCACCTCACACCGGGAATCTTTTCCACATTTTTTTAATTTCCAGGGATCCTATGGGAGCTGGGTAAAAGCTCTGCTCTGTGGGATTACGTCATTCCAGAGTTTTTGGGGAACAGCTGCACCCACGGGTGCCAGGGAATGGCGGAGGGGGCGGGAAGCTCCTGGGAGTGCAGGGAGCAGCTGGAATTTTGTGGGAATTTCTGCAGATTCCGGGCCTCTTGTGGGGTCAGGTTGGTTTTCCCAGTGTGGGATGATCCCTTTGGATCTGTTCCTGACCAAGCTAAAGGAAGGAACTGCTGGAAAAGCAGGAGAGGGGAGGTTTTGGTGGGAATTTGGGAATTTTTTTTGGAATTTGCAGGAGCAAAACATCAAAAGTTGGCTGGGATGACAATGGGATTTGTGTTCCTGGGAATTTGGGGTTTTTTGGGATTTTGCTGGAGCAACCTTGGTGCCACATCAAGGAATCTGGGAAAGGAAGGCAAAGAAGGAACAGGAGGAACCGGGATTCCCAAATTTTGTACAGAAACATTTCCAGAGCCAGCGGAGATGTGGGAACTTGGAGTGATCCGAAGGAAAAACCTCTGGATTCCCGGGATTTTGGGATCCCAGTGCAAACTGGAATTCACTGGGATGAGGGGATTGCACCCCCAGGGAGCTGGGAACGGGCTGGGAAAGACAGGAATGAGGGAAAGGAGCTGGAATTGGGAAGGGATCGATGATGCTGGGAAAGGAAAGGTCGGAGCTGGGCTGGAGGGAAGGGGTGGGAAAATCCCACAGGATTCCTCTGCCTGGGATGCAGCTCTGGAAGCAGCCAGGAGGGGATTTGGTGGGAATTTGGGATTTTTGTGGGAATTTGGGATTTTTTTGGGAATTTGCAAGAGCAAAACATTAAATGTTTTGCTGGGATGACAACGGGATTCGTGTTCTTGGGAATTTTTGGGTTTTTTGGGATTTGCAGGCGCAAAGCAGCAAAGTTGTGCTGGGAGGATGATGGGATTCATCTTCCTGGGAATTTTGGGAATTTTTGGGATTTTTGGGATTTGCAGGAGCAAAGCAGCAAAGCTGTGCTGGGAGGAC
>VXBR01007135.1:0-11279 GCA_013400215.1 Cisticola juncidis | reverse complement strand
TATTCCCAGTTCCCAGCCAATATTCCCAATTCCCAGCCAATATTTCCAGTTCCCAGAAATATTCCCAGTTCCCAGTCAATATTTCTAATCCAGGTTCCCAGTTCCAAGACAGTATTCCCAATTCCCAAGAATATTCCCAGTTCCCAGCCAACATTCCCAGTTCCAAACCAACATTCCCAGTTCCCAGCCAGTATTCCCAGCTCCCAGTCCTCACTGGGAACACCTGGATGTTCTCCCTGCATTCCCAAATCCCTTTGTTTCCCGAAGCCCCTCCCCGCTCCCAGGGCTGGAATTTGGTTTTGCTTCCCAACAAAAAAAATCCCCCAACCCCCCCCAATCTCCTGCAGAGGAGCAAGGATTAATTAAATTAATTAAATTAATTAAATCGATTAAAATAATTAAATTAATCAAATTAATTAAATTAATTAGTGGCCATTGTGTCTTTAGCACCAGACTTTAATTAAATTGGGTGGAGATAACGACTCTGGAGATCCCGACAACCGAACATTCCCGGGATGGAGAAATTCCTCCCAAAACCGATCCGAGGCGAGTCCTGTCCTCGGGAGAAGCTCCAAAGTTGGAAATTCCAGGGGATTTTCCGCCCAAAACCAGCTCCTTCCTCCTCCTCCTCCCCTCTTTTCCATTTTTTTGGAGCTCCCGGGTGTTTCCTGGGATTTCCTCAGTTCCTTCCCATCTCCTGGAAAAGATGATCCCGAGGGATGTGGAGTTCCTGGAGTCACCCATGGAATTCGGCACTGCCACGTGGTAGTGGCGCATTCCAGGAATTCCTTGGAATGCTGGAGAGCAGGGAAAGCTTTTCATCCGTGTCACCACACCCTGCTGCTCCTGGAGATCCTGGATGGATCTGAGATCCTCCAGAGGGGTCGGAATTCCAAACCGGACGTGTTTTCCAGCTGGTTTTGTGTCTGCCACCACCTCCGAGGTCATTCCCGGGTATTCCGTGGATTTTCCACCCTTTTCCAAGCCTCTCCTTGGGATTTGCTGGTGGAGTTTGGGCCTTTCCTGAAATTCCTGGAGTGTTTAGTGGGGAAAAGGTGGGAGAAGGTGCTCCCAGATGGATTTGGGGCTGGAAAATGTTGGATTTTCCTGGGAGTATCACCCTGTCCTGAATTCAGGATCATTCTGCCATCCCTGACTTTCCCACCCTGGAATTTCCCTCTGGTTTCTCCATCGTGGGCTCGGAGCAGGAGCTCCTGCACATCCCAGTTTAATTCCAGCCCCTCTCCACGGAGCCCAGTTGGGAATGCCGAGCTCCGAGGCCTTGGGAATGGCACTGGAATGGGAAGGGGCAGCTCCTTCCATGGCCTTTCCCCGAGCTCCTGCTGCTGGCAGCATTCCAAGAGAACTCCGGAGGATTTGGGATTTGCTGGGGATTTTATTTCCCTTTGATATCCATGGGTTTTCATTAAAATTCCACTGCTCGCTTCCCGCTTTCTGCTCCGTCCTTCATCCTCACCTCTCCCAGCCGGAACCTTTCCCTCTACGGCTCTTTTAGCTGGAAAAGCTCCTGGGAGAAGGATTTTCTTGGAAGGAGCCGGAAAATCCCGGGGTGGATGCTCCTGGGGCTGACTCCGTGCTCCTCATCCGCTTCTGATCTCCCCTTGGAATGGGGGCGGCTTCTGGGACCTCCCAGGAGCTCCAAAATCTGGGAAGTGAAAGGAAAATCCTGGCTAAAAATCTCTTTGCTGGCAATTCCTCCAGTCAATGTTCCCACTTCCCAGTCAGTATTCCCAGTCAACATTCCCAGTTCCCAGTCAGTATTCCTGGTCTGTGGTTAATTTTCCCTGTTTCCCAGTCAATATTCCTGGTCCATGGTTATTTTTCCCAGTTTCCAGTCAATATTTCCAGTTCCAAATAAATTTTCCCAGTTCCAAATCAATTTTCCCAATTCCCAATCAATATTCCCAGTTCCCAGTCAATATCCCCTGTTTCCAGTAAATATTCCCAATTCCCAATCAATTTCCCCAGTTTCCAGTTAATATTCCCAGTTTCCAGTCAATATTCCCGATTCCCAGTCAATATTCCTGGTTCGTGGTCAATTTTCCCTGTTTCCAGCCAATATTCCCAGTTTCCAGGTCAATATTCCCAGTTCCCAATCATTTTTCCCAGTTTCCAGTCAATATTTCCAGTTCCCAGTCAATATTCTCAGTTCCCAATCAATATTCCCAGTTTCCAGTCAATTTTCCCAGTTTCCAAATCAATTTTCCCAATTCCAATCAATATTCCCGGTTCCCAGTCAATATTCCCTGTTTCCAGTAAATATTCCCAGTTCCCAGTCAATATTCCCAGTTCCCAGTCAATATTCTTGGTCCCAGGTCAATATTCCCAGTTCCCAGTCAATATTCCCAATTCCCAGTCAATATTCCTGGTTTGTGGTCAATTTTCCCTGTTTCCAGTCAATATTCCCAGTGTTCACAGTCAATTTTCCCAGTTCCCAATCAATTTTCACAGTTTCCAGTTAATATTCCCAGTTTCCAGGTCAATATTCCCAGTCTCCAGCCAATATTCCCAGTTCCCAGACGATATTCCCAGTCCTTTTCCCCCTTGTAATTTCTCCCTATCCAGCCCCAGGCCGGCTCTCCAAAGGGAATCATCGAGTGCCAGGAAATGTTCTGGATGTCCCTGGAATTCCCAGGGCAAGATCTCCTCTGAGAGCTTCCCAAACCTCTGGAAAAGCCGGATTTTCCCTGGATTTTGGCTCCAGTGACTCCAGTGGCTCCCATTTCCCTTGGATTCTTCCCGACAGGAGCTGGGTCGGGATTTTTCCCTTTTTCCTCCTCATTCCGACTCCCGACTTTGATTTATTCCCGCTGGATTTGCTCCAAAGCAGGAGGGACCTGGAGCTCCAGCTCCCGTTTTTCCAAGGCCAGGAGAGGATTGGAAGCCCCAGACAAAATCTTCATTCACTAAATTCAGGGATTTTGAAACAAATTTTATGGAAAATTGTGGAAATTTCCCCCTTTTTTACTCAGAAAAGAAAAAGTTGCCGATTTTCCTCTGGATCCGGCTGCTCTTCCACATCCTTAGGGTCAATTCCATCAATTTCCAATCCCAAATTTTGGCTGCCAAGGCCCCAACCCCTCCTGCCCCATTCCTGACATTCCTTGGGAATTCTGGCTCTTTTCCAAGGTCATTTTTAGGCTTTCCCAAATCACTTCAACTCCAGGGATTTGTTCCCATCCCATGGATCCTATTCCCACCTTTTATAGGGATGCTGATTTTCCTTGGATTGGGGAGTTTTTTGGGCTGAAAAAATGGGAAAAACTCCGATGTGCTCCTGCTAAAACACTGAGGAATTTTCCTGGCTGCCCTGGAGGGAAAATTTGGATTCATTCCATGGGGGAAACATTCCCAAAGCCGCTTGTCCTGCAAAAATTCCTCTCCAAAGGGCCACGACCAAGATTTATTTATCCAGGACGAGAGACCAGAGATTGGGAATTCTCTCCCCGGGAAATGCGGGATGGGGGAAATGTGAAGATTCGGGAGGTCCTGGAGGAGGAGTCAGAAATGCTGGAAAAATCCCTGGGGGAAACTTCACTTGATAAAAGGCAGGAATGCGACCGTATTTTGTGGATTTGGGATCTGTTTTCCAGATTTGGGATCTATGTTGTGGTCTTGCGATCCATTTTGTGGATTTGGGGTCTATTTTCTGAATTGGGATACATTTCATGGATTTGTGACCTATTTTCCAGAACTGGGATCTGGTTTATGGCTTTGGGATCTGTTTTCTGGATTTGGGTTCTATTTTCCAGATTTGGGTTCTATTTCCCTATTTTGGGATCCATTTTCTGGAGTTGGGATGTATTTTGTGTATTTGGGATCCATTTTGTGTATTTGGGATCTATTTTCTGGATTTGGGACAAATTTTCTGGACTTGGGATCCATTTTGTGGATTTATGATCAGTTTTGTAGATTTGGGACCGATTTTCCAGAATTGGGATCTCTTTTATGGCTTTAAGATCTATTTTGTGGATTTGGGGTATATTTTCTGGATTTGGGATCAGTTTTCAGGACCTGGGTTCTATTTTCCAGATTTGGGCTCTGTTTTCCTAATTTGGGATCCATTTTCTGGATTTGGAATCTATTTAGTAGATTTGGGATCTGTTTTGTGGATTTGAGCTCTATTTTGTGGATTTCGTTTCCATTTTCCAGATTTGGGCTCAGTTTTCCTGATTTGGGATCTATTTTGTGGATTTGGGCTCAGTTTTCTGGATTTGGGTTCTATTTTCCAGATTTGGGATCTATGTTCCAGATTTAGGATCTATTTTTTCTGGATTTGGGATCCATTTT
The DNA here is from genome assembly GCA_013400215.1 of Cisticola juncidis. Classification (NCBI taxonomy): domain Eukaryota; kingdom Metazoa; phylum Chordata; class Aves; order Passeriformes; family Cisticolidae; genus Cisticola; species Cisticola juncidis. The sequence continues at coordinate 6,968 of VXBR01007135.1, read as the reverse complement.
GTGGATTTGGGATCCATTTCCTGGATTTGGGATCTATGTTCTGGACTGAGGTGTTTTCCCTTCCTGTGTGCAACCGTTTGGATCCATTTTCCAAGGAAATCTTCCCAGTCTCCCTCAGCTCCCATTCCCCCTGTTTTTCCAGCCCTGCTTTCTCCTCCTCTTTTCCAGGGGTTGGGATGGATCCAATCCCTCATTCCAGGCTCTCTCCTGCCCGAGGAGCAGCCATTTCCATATTTATTAAATTCCTTTCCCAGGATCCGCCGTCCCCGGCTCATCCCGCTCCCGGCGCCTGGGGGTGGAGCAGGGCTGGGAGGAGCGGGAAAATACGGAAGGGAAAACACGCGGGATTCAGGATCCCGATTTTCCTGCCTCATTCCCGCTTTTCCTGCCTTATTCCCAGTTTTCCTGCCTTATTCCCAGTTTTCCTGCCTTGTTCCTGCTTTTCCAGGCTTATTCCCACTTTTCCTGGCTTATTCCCCCTTTTCCTGCCTTATTCCCAGTTTTCCTGCCTTATTCCCACTTTTCCTGCTTTCTTCCTGCTTTTCCTGCCTTATTCCCAGTTTCCCTGCCTTATTCCCGGTTTTCCTGCCTTATTCCCATTTTTCCTGCCTTATTGCTGCTTTTCCTGCCTTATTCCCAGTTTTCATGCTTTATTCCTGGTTTTCCTGCCTTATTCCGTTTTCCTGCTTTCTTCCTGCTTTTCCTGCCTTATTCCCGGTTTTCCTGCCTTTTTCCCAGTTTTCCTGCCTTATTCCCGGTTTTCCTGCCTTATTCCCGGTTTTCCTGCCTTATTCCTCCTCTCCCCTCATCCTGGAGCAGCCAAACCTTCCCTGCTCCCACCGGAGCTGCCGGGAGTCAGGGCAGGGGGAATGGGAAAATCCAAGTGGGATTTTCCAGCTCCAAGGACCCCGTGCTGGGATCCAAGTGCTGCTTTCCGTGGATTTAATGACGAAGGAGGAGCCGGGATTCTCCTGGAGATGGGAGAGGGATTGGTCCCGCTGGAATTTTGACATTTCCAGGCGGTTCTTTCCTATCCCAACTCCCGCTCCCGCAGTGATGGGAAGATGAGAAAATGGGAAAATGGGAAAATGGGAAAATGGGAAAATGGGAAAATGGGAAGATGGGAGAATGGGAAGATGAAAATATGGGAAAATGGGAAGATGGAAATACAGGAGGATGGGAGGATGGGAAGATGGGAAGGCCCTGGGATGGGAGGATCAGGGCAGGATTTCACAATGATTCCCAAATTCTGGAGCAGTGGCACCAACACCTCGTCCCAGGAGGAATTCCAAGGAAGCAGAATGATCTTTCTAGGAGATTAAATTCCCAAAGAAAATAAAGCAACCCCTCCAGGATATGGAATTCCCAAAGGAAGATGAGCAAACTTTCCAGGCTATGGAATTCCCAAAGAAACAGAGCCATCCCTCTGGGCTATGGAATTCCCAAAGGAAGCGGAGTGATCTCTCCAGGATAAGGAATTCCCAAAGGAACCGGAGCCATCCCTCCAGGCTCTGAAATTCCCAGAGGAAGAGGAGCCATCCCTCTGGGCTATGGATGCTTCAGGAATTCCCCAATGAAAATCAATCAGGGAATGCAGGATGGGCGGGAATTTGGGAATCAGGGATGAGCCGTGCCAGGAGATGCCAGCTGGGAATTCTGGATGGGCAGGAATTTGGGAATCAGGGATGAGCCGTGCCAGAGGTGCCAGCTGGGAATGTGGAATGGATGGGAATTTGGGAATCAGGGATGAGCCGTGCTGGGAATGCTGGATGGGTGGGAATTTGGGAATCAGGGATGAGCTGTGCTGGGAATGCTGGATGGGCTGGAATTTGGGAATCAGGGATGAGCCGTGCTGGGAATGCGGGATGGGCGGGAATTTGGGAATCAGGGATGAGCCGTGCCGGGAGGCGCCTGCTGGGAATGCGGGATTGTTTTTCCAGCAGTGTCAACATCCCGGGATCCATCCCCGGCATCGCTGTTTGCACAGCCCCGGCTCTGTTTGCTCCCGAGCCTTTGGAGCGGGAATTGTTTGGAAAAGCCGCTCATCCCGGTGCCAGGCGTGGGAATCCCGCTGGATCCGCTCCTGCCGCATTCCCGGAGGCTCCAGCCCCATCCCGTTCATCCCACTGAGCCTTCCCAGCCTTGGCTCTTCCCAAGGATTGGGGATGGAGGTGGAGCTGGAAAAGCTCCCACTGCCAGCGACATTCCCAGTTTGGGAATGTCCCAGTGCTCCAGGCAGGAATCTCTGAATTCCCAAGGAAAATCCCCTTAGTGAGTGATTTTCCATGGGAAAATGAAGGCATTGTCCTGTTACCTATGGAAATATCCAGGATAAACCGGGATCAGGTCCTGGAAGCTCCGGCACTGCAAACAGAGAGGACCTGAGAGGCCTCAGGAAGGATCAGGATAAACATCTGGAAAAAAATCCCGGAAATCTCCGGGATGAGAGGGCAGTGGGGATGGGTTTGGAGACCTCACATCACCTGCAGGCAAAAATTCCATGAAAAACCAGGAAAAACAAGCAGCAGGAAGGAGGGACCTGTGCAATGCCAGGGATGCTCCCAAAAATGCCCCAAACATCCTAAAATTTCCTAAAATCCACAGTTTTTTGGGAGCAGCCTCAGGCCAGTGCAGAACTGTTCCTGCTTTTCCAAAGGGTTTTCCCTCTGTCCCTGTGTCCGTCTGGATGGGAGGGAATTCCAGGGATGGGATTTGGGGCTGGAAAATGCTCCGGGCGTTTCCAAGGGGAATTTTTCCCACTGGCTGGAACCACAGCCGGGTTTGTTTTGGGATTTGCCCTGGAAAATTCCCCCTTGGAAGTGGCCCTGAGCATGGAATGAGGAGATCTGGGAAATCTTGGGAAATTTGGGGAATTTTTTGGAATTTTTATGAATTTTTTTGAATTTTTATGATTTTTTTTTAATTTTTATGAATTTTTTGGAATTTTTAGGAGCTGCCAAGTGCTGGTGCTGCAGAACCAGGCTCGGGATATCCCGTCCTTCCCCTCTATCCCAAAAATTCCACATCCAGGCACTGATCCCATTTTATCCCTCAATATTCCCAAACCAGCACTTCTGGCCCTTCTTCCCAAAAATCCAACCCCTGTTCCCATCTGTGCCCCTGGATCCCCCCAGGATAAATTCCAATTATTCCTCACTCCCGGATTGTGGGATCACATCCCAAATCCCTCTGAAATCCCAAATCTGCTTCCCTCATCCAGGCAGGAATTTCGGGGCTCAGCTCCAACTCCTCATCCTTCACCAGGCCTGGTTTGGAATTGGGAATATTCCCACTTTTCCAGCTTTTTTCCAGGCTTGTCCACCAGACAATGGGATCAATCCCCCAAAAAAGTCCCATGGGAATTCACAGGGAATTCACAGGGGATCCAACTCCATCCTTTATCTCCTCAGTTCCAAGGAAATTCCAGTTAAAATTCCAAATCCATTGGGAGCCTGGAGTTTTCCCTTCTTTCCCCTCCCTATTCCCATTTTTTCCAGCTCTTTGGATTTTTTCCGGTGGCTGGAGCTCCGGGAGTGCTGGATATTCCCGGCCTTTCCTCACTCCCACTGTTGGATTTTCCCAGTGTCCTTCCTGGTTTTTGGTCACTGGGGAATTTTTCATCCCAATCCTCCCATTTTTTGTTTGCTCCTCTTTTCCAAACCCCATCCCAGGAGGGATTTCCTGCTCCAGAATTCCTGGAATTTGTCTGAGGAGACAAATCCATCAGAACTTCCTCCTTGGGATTCGTTCCCAGGATGATGCTCCAGAATAAATTCCTGATTATTCAAAATTTGGGACTTTGTCCCTAAATCTGGGATTTTCTCTTCCTCTGGGATTTTCTCCCTAAATTTGGGATTTTTTTCCCCCAAATTTGAGACTTTCCCCTTAAATTTGGAATTTTCTCCCTAAATTTTGTTCTGTCTCCCCCAATTTGGGACTTTCTCCTCCAGTCTGGGATTTATTCTTCCCACTCGGTATTTTCTCCTTTAATTTGGGAATTTATCCTGCATTTTGGGACTTCCTGCCCAAAATTTGAGACTTGTTCCCTAAATTTATGGTTTTTTCTTCCAGTTTGGGAGTTTCTCCCCAAAATTTGGGACTTTTCCCCCAAAATTTGGGACTTCCTTGCTGAATTTGGAATTTTCTTCTCTAATTTGGGATTTAGCACCTGGATTTCTTCTGGAAAGGTCGGAATAAAAAGAGAAACTGGAGGATTTTCCCCTGGGGAGTTTTTTTGGCCCAAATTCCATCTCCGAGGGCGGAGGAGCCTCGGCTGGGATGTGCTGTCCTAATTCCAGCTGCTCCCAGGAGATGCCAGGAATGAGCCTTGGACCTGGATTTCCAGGCTGGATCGACCCCTTGGGAAACTGGGATGGACAGGAGGGCACCAGCTCTGTCTGAAAACAGGGACTGGTTTTTTTTAGGGATCCAGCTTCAGAAGGGAATGCAGGAAAATCCTTATTTATGGAAAAAATTGGGAATAATCTCCCTGGCGGATGTGTTTGGATGAGGCAGGAGCAGCATTTCCCCACCGGCTCTGCTCATTCCCTCCCTTCCCAAGGAATGGGAATCGAATCCTGATTTATTTGGGGCTGGATTTGATGGATCCCCTGGAGACATCGCCTTGTCCTTTCCTGGGAATACGAGGGAGAGGAAAACCCGGAGCTCCAGGGATCATATCCCAGAAAATCCCAAAATATCCCAAAAATCTCAGCCTAAGGAGGCGGCTCCGGGATAAAACCGGGCCCAGCCAGGCTGTTTATATTCCCAGGAAAGCCAGGACAAGGTGACGTCTCCAGGGGATCCATCAGATCCAGCCCCAAATAAATCAGGATTTGATTCCCAGAATCTCTGGAATTGGGGCTTTTCCCAAAAGATTGGAGGCAGGGGGAGAAAGGAAGGGAAATGCAGGAATTCCAGCAATTCCTGGATTTAATGGGTGGGGTTTGCATGGATCCAGCAGAGCCTGGTTCCTGCCAGGGAGGTTTTTTGGGAATCAGGTCCCATCAGTTTGGATCAGACTGGTGTTACTGGTTAGGCTGGAATTCCGGTTGTTCCCAATCCCCCTGAAAGCCAAATCCATGGAAAATCCCCCAATTTTCCCTTCCAGGATCCTCTTCTGGGACTCTGCTTGGGAAAAAACACCAGGAAAAAGTTTTGGAGTCACCCATCCCTCAATGCCTGGAAATCCGGGATAAAACCACCCCAAATCCGGTGTCCAACTCCAACTCCTCCAATTTCCCCCTCATGAGGAATTTTCCATGAAAAACTGAAATACCAGGAGTCAAAAATCCCAAATCCATCCCCACGGGATGACCCAATCCCGGATTCTCCCCTGGGTGTTTCTGGGCTGGAATTCTGGCTGTTTCCAGTCCCCACCCCAGGGAAAACTTCTGTCCCGGTGTTTTTTCCCAAATTTTAGAAGAGGATTCTGGGTGGGGTTTGGGGGTTTTCCTTGGAATTGGCTTTGTCCAGCTGGAAATCTTGGGACATTCCCCTGGGATTTTGGGAATGGGTAGGGATTGAGGGCTGGAAGGAGAGGATTTGGGAAGACAAGGAGAGCACCTGGAATTGGGAATAAGGGATAAAACCAGGGATTTTGGTAGGGAAAGGGATGTGGATCTCTGGCTCTTCCACTCTCAGGAAGCCCCAGGCATCCCAATCCTTCTTCCCAAGGAATCCTGGAACCTTCCGAGGTCTGGGAGCTGAAGGAAAACCAGGAAAACCTGCGGGGCAGGGCCCTGGAGGGGTTGGGATCCCAGCCAGGGCGGGATTTTGGGGAGTCTGGGATGGCTCCAGGCTGGATCTGGGGGTTCAGGGAGACGGGAATTGCTGGGGGAAGAGGGGGCAGGGGGAAAGCTCCCTGTGGATCCCTGTGGATCCCTGTGGATCCCTGCTCCTGGATCCTGCACCCCACATCCCTGCCTGCATCCCAATCCTGCACCCCACACCCCTGACCCTATCCTGTGCCCCACATTCCTGCTGGTATCCCCACCCCATCCTGGATTCCACATTCCCGCTTCTGTATCCTGCTCCTTGTTCTGTATCCCACATCCCAGCCTGGATCCCAACTCTGCATCTCAGTCCCATCCTGCACCCCACATCCCTCCTGCATCCCACATCCCTGCCTGGATCCCAGTCCTGCACCCCACATCCCAATCTGCATCCCAGCCTATCCTGTATCCCATATCCCTGTCTGGATCCTTCTCCCTATCCTGTATCCTACATTCCTGCCTGCATCCCAACTCGGTATCCCAACCCCATCCTACATCCCNCCCCCCCATCCTACATCCCTGCCTGAATCCCAGCCCCCCCTGCATCCCACATCCCATCCTACATCCCAGTCCTGCACCCCCCATCCCAGCCTGGATCCCACATCCCTGACCATATCCCAACCCTGCATCCCAGCCTATCCCGGCCTGGATCCTGCTCCTTATCCTGAATCCCAACCCCATCCTGCACCCCAGCCCCTCCTGCATCCCAGCCTATCCTGTGTCCCATATCCCTGTCTGGATCCTACTCCTTATCCTGTAGCCCACATTCCTGCCTGCATCCCAACTTGGTATCCCAACCCCATCCTACATCCCACATCCCTGCCTGCATCCCAGTCCTGCATCCCCATCTCTGCATCTCACATCCCAATCCTGCATCCCACATCCCATCCTACATCCCAGTCCTGCACCCCACATCCCTGACCATATCCCAACCCTGCATCCCAGTCTATCTCATGTCCCTGTCTGGATCCTTCTCCCTATCCTGTATCCCACATTCCTGATGATATCCCAGCCCTGTACACCACATTCCTGCCTGCATCCCAGTCCTGCATCCTCATCTCTGCATCTCACATCCCAATCCTGCATCCCACATCCCTGACTGTATCCCAACCCCCATATGCCACATCCCTGCCTGCATCCCAGCTCCTCCTGCATCTCATATTCTGGCCTGCATCCCAATCCTGCATCCCACAT
>VXBR01007134.1:384244-408083 GCA_013400215.1 Cisticola juncidis | reverse complement strand
AGCTTGCTGAGGTGTCAAGTTTCAGGCTAAATATTTCAGCTGAACCGACAAGTGATTTGGAAAAACTTTAAGTATCTGGGAGGAAATTGTTGCAGTGAAAATCTTGCCAAACAGTACAATAGAAAGATAGTCTTCTCTGCTCACCATATTCTCTTAGTAATGAAATATGTCTGTCTCCCTTTCTCTTTACTTTGGGAAAAACCAAACAACCCAGTAACACCAATGAGTAAATGAAATACTGCACCCCAGCATAATTCCTTTAAAATCATTCTGGTCTGTTGCAATGTTAAAATCAAGGTTCAAGAACCTAACTGCAGTATCAGAAATAACCTCAAAGTGATGGCACATGTTACCAGCAGCACAGGAGTAAGAGAAAATACTGTAGATCCATGCATTTTTTTTTCTTTATTGGGAAAAGACAATTCCACTCTGATATTTTACTGTGCTCCAAAATTCCTGCAATGTGAATCAATGGGTACATCCATGTGCAAGGGGTTTAGCTGAATTCTTTAATTAATTCATTGTAAAATAAGTAAAAACTACTTTTCTACTTTAGTAGCAGGATAGCACACACATCTTTGAGGCATGTACATGTCTCTTGCAGGCACAAGGCAGAAGGTAAAGAGACCTGTGGTATGTATAGCTCATATTACTGACACGCAGTATTCCACAAAACTGAACTGAAGGACATTTTTTCTAAATTTGCAGAGATTAATTTCCATCTTTTTTTTTTTTTTTTTTACTACCCAATCAGCATACTAACTGATTTCACTCATTTTTATAAATAGCATTTATCTTCTTATTGCCATTCAAATATAATTTACTTCAGGCAGAGAGATTACAGACCTTGATTTCATCTGAAACGTCTTTGAGTCATAGTGAGTAAAATGACTCACTTCCATCATCACTGTTCAGTAAAATGATTCTGGGATATCACAATTATCTGTTCTGTCTAGTCCACCCTGTTCTATTTATTTTCCTCAAGCTTGACTTCAGATGAGCAATGATTTAAGGCAATTTCCAGTTTTCCCTCATTGTTTTTCAGACCAATCTTTCACTATTATATCTCCCAACTTCCAGACCAGAAGACCTGCCTTTTTTGCAGCCACTGTCAAAGGTGCATTTTACTTCACATATCCTTTGCATTCTGATTCAGACTCCAGTCAGCAGTATGAGATCCCAGTGGGAAAGAAAGAGGTGACTGGTCCAGAGGAAATCTCACTCTGACAGACAAGGAGTAAGCTTGTCTGGTTGACTTAAAAGAATGCAAAGTCTAGGAAGCCATCTATGTAGTGCAAGTGACACAGAATCAAATTTAGGCTTAGTTCTGGACTCTGCAGCAGAAGAAAGACATTGAAATATTGGAGTTACACAAAGGACTGTGAAGGTGGGTAAGAGATGGAAGTATCTGACATATGAGGAGAGGCTGAGAGAGATAAGTCTGTTGAGTCTGGTGGGGCTTTCTTATCAATGTGTATCAGTACCAGAGTGGGGGACTATGGAAGACAGACCCAGACTTTTCTCAGTGATGCCCATTGATAGGACAAGAGAGATGGGCACAAACTGGAATGCAGGGAGTTTTGTCTGAAGATATGAGAAGTAAAAACCATCACTTTTTTACTGTAAGGATGGTTGAACATGAGAAAAAGTTGTCCAGGCAGGATATGGAGTCTCTGTCTCTGGAGAGACTCAAAACAGAAGGGGACATGGCCCTGAGCAATCTGCTCTAGATAACCTTGCTTTGAGCAGGGACATTGGACTAGATGGCCTTTGGAGGTACCTTTCAGGCTCAAGTATTGTGTGATTCTGGCAGGAGCTAACATTTCTTGCACCTGATAAACTGTCCCTTGGATGTATCCTGTACAGCATGCTAGGGGAATACTAAATAGATCTCTGTTCTCTGAGTCAACATTGCTTTTCCATTAATAACAAAATGGAGTTATATTTGATGTGCTTCCTGTATCCTTTTTTTGGCAACTGTGTTTAAGCTTAATTGTCTAAATAGTCTAGCTAATGGTTTTTACTCCTCTGCCTGCAAAAGGAGGAAATATTTACTTCTATCTCTACTATACCTCCAAGCAAATAAAAGCAAAGAAAATAGAAGAGTTCAGGAAATTGCATGCCTGAGCGTACAACCTTCAACTTGGAGGTAAATAAAGCCTATTAGCACTAAAACACATGATGGAATTGTGTATGAAGCAGAACAATTTGGTGCAATTTTTACCAGTTTCAACAAAACCATTAATTAATCTTCCAAATGGAAGAAAAAGAGATTGTGCCAATTTCTCGCACATCAAGCTACAAATAATGTTTTCTCTTCTAAGGAAGAAGAATAATGGAAGGGGTATCACAGGTATAGGAAGAATAGAAGAAACTTCCCATGCAAGCATGTAGATGTTATACTGAGGACTGACTGAAAAGTGATCTTTATACAACCTCTATAATTTTACTATTTTTTCCTCATCCCACTCCAAATATATCACTGACTCCAAGCCTTACGTTTTAGTAACAATGGCAAAAGGAAAAAAAAAATGTGCAGCTTACTAAAATTCTGCCTTCCCTGTAAGGGGGCTGACATTACCTTCTGTGAAACTCTGACCAGCAGAACAGCCTCCAGCTGAGCAGAAACTGGGACAAGAGCAGATATTTGCATAGTTAAAAAACTGTACCACTGGGCCAGATCCATTGGACAGCAGTTCCATTTTCTCTCGTCGGATTTTAGACCTACAGTTCACAGAGTGGAACATCTTTTTCCCCTTCCTCACCCAAAGCAGAGTCCCAGAAATGTCAGATGCACATTCACCAAGCTAGGTAATGGTGTTGACAAGGCAAAGGAGCCCTGGAGGAGTAGAAGCAGTTCATTTTCATCTCCACAAAGTGCTTTCACTGTAATTTAGATAAAGCCACCCTCTGTCCCATTTCCTAGAGACAGAGAAAAGAAATAGCTGACCATGCAGGGGCAAAATATAATACAGAAACACTGAGCAGGGGATCTGAGTTTCAAAGTTAACATACTCACTAGTCTGAAAGACAGTATGCCCTCTTACATCTTTAGGCTGTTCCTTGTGTTTCTGTACCTAGTATCTTCAAGGCAGCTGTTTTCCTTCCAAAGAGGAAGCTGGTAATCAGTAAACAGTATTTCTTTTGGTTTCCTAAAATCTATCCTAAAATTACTTCCAATATCAATTCTATTAGCCTATGATAAATACAAATTTATGTGTTGGTCCTCCCCTCCTAATGAATAAGTTGCATTACATATGGGAGGCAGAACATGACTAAACAGTAATCCTAGAATATCTGATTTATTACAAATTCATAGCCTTAATTAACACAGAATATATTTTTTTTAATCCACAGTCTTTTCCTAGGCAACGTACCTGTTTTTCTGATGCAAAAGGTGGGAGAATGGTGTCCCTGTTTTGTGTTACAATGTACTGTTTTATCGTCCTGCTGTGATATGGATGTGGCACATAAAGAATGATCCACTTTGTCAAAGTGCAGCTGGAGCAGCATATACTTTTTTGCATTTTGCCACAAAATGTCCAAAGAAGTCATAATGATGATGCAGAGAATGTGGAGTTTGGTTTACATCAAAGGAATTCATGAAAGTTAATGTATATCAAAAATAAAAAGGCATCTGAGTCACTGCACAAAAGCTATTTTTGAACTTATATAATCAAATATACTTACGTATTATATAGAGAGACTGTGCCAGCTATGGCATGCATATCCCTCTACTGCAATTAATCTTTGCAAGCACTTTCAGTCATTTCAGATCTACATTTACTTCTGCCTCACACAGTTGTGGCGTTATCTCAGTTTTTACCATCTGTCACAGACATCCGAAAAAGAATTACTGAAACCAAAGATCATAAAAACAATTTTTGAAGCATTCTGGTTTTCATACTTTACAGTTTCTGTAGGCCTGCACATATAATTAAGACCAAAAGCACGATGTTACTGAATGAGAATGGAACAGTATCAGCAAAGAAGGTCTGGCTTTCAAAAGGCCTTTGCTTAATATACTTAGGTCTTGCATCTTTCACATTGTGGTTCACATCTTACATTTCAAGTTCCTCTCTGTTTTTAAATAAAAGATCCGATGGAAGTAGCAGGGAAGGAAGGAATCTCTCAGCAGATCAGCAGTTGCCAGGGTGTCTTTTCATGCTCTGGCAGTCGTTAGGAGTCTTACCCAAGAGCTAGGCCATTAATGAGAACTCTAATGACTTCCATTCCTTTCCTTAAAGCATTCAGCGTGTCTCCAGTATTTATGAGGAAGCCTGCTGTAGCTACAGGGACATTATGTGCTTCACTGTATTTCAAGCTGAGAGATGTTGAAAATGGAGCATAAGTTTATCTATTTTGGTTTGGTTTTTTTTTTTTAAGTCTCCCTTTCCTTCTGTCCTTTGTAAATAAATGTGCCACATTCCTCACAGCCTGAAGCTAAAGAAATATCTTCAGGCTTGTTGCCAGATCTATTTTCCTCCAAATATCTACCAAATCACCAGAAGCTCTTATTAACTGAGTGAACTGAACCTTCAGACAACAACTGTTCCAGTCCCTCCTGGGGATTTTCTATCTGCATATAGTAAATAATACAAAGTTTGAAGTTTTGTACTCTTATTCATTTAGTTTGCTTTATTTTTTCAAAGCTATCAATGGAATTAACAAACAAAATGGTGGGTTTTAATACTGAACAATTCTACCAATTAAGGAAAAAAAAATCCATCCAGGTATATATCTGTTTTCAGTTGTCTTCTTACAACATACACTCTTTTCAAATTTTCCAGATGCAAATTTGTTTTCCTCACCTTGCTGAGACCGTGGGAACTTGTTAAGACCCCAGTTTTGCAACATGTGCTGCCTTACTGAAAATTCCAGAACCACAGAATGAGTCAGGCTGGAAGGGATCACAGTGGGACATCTGTTCCAACCTCCCTGCTCAAGCAGGGCCATCCCAGAGCACACAGGACAGGACTGTGTCCAGAGGGATTTTGGATATTTTCAGTGAGGGGCACTCCACAGCCTCTCTGGGTGATCTGTCCCAGTGCTTGGTCACCTGCACAGTACAGAAGTTCTTCCTCATATCCAGGTGGAATTTTCTGTGCATCAGTTTCTTCCCACTGCCTCTCGCCCTGTTGCCTGGCACCACAAAGAAGAGCCTGGTTACATGCATGCAAGTATATAGTATATATTTGTATATATTTGTGTATACTATGTTTGGTATATATTTGTAAGACTTTTACCTTGATTCTTTAGTATCTGTTTATCCTCTGGCATCTATGTTATCTAACAAATATTTTAACTAATACAAGTGAATTTGTCAAGATATTAATTTAAACGCTTTCTCGTCATTTGTCAAATTGCCCATCTATCTAAAGGATTAAAGATATGAAAAAGAGAATCCTGGAAGTGAAGTGACAGTCAATAAGATGAAAATGCTTTGAAGTGTAGAAATACCATTGGAATACTAATTCAGCTCTTAAAAAGCTTAAATTGTTCCCCTGACACATTCATTTTGCTATAATTTCTCATGGACACAGAAAGAAGATTCCCTGTTCTCCAACCTTCCAAACAGCTTTGAGTTCACTATTGATACCCTTGATCTCCAAGTTCCTCTCTGTTTTTAAATAAAAAACACCCCATCACAAGTTGCTTTGAAGATTAAATAAATTATGTTTCTCAGCAAGTTCCATGATCTCTTCTTGTTGTGGTTGTGCAAGCATGATAAATACACAAATTCTCTTCCCAGTTTTGAAACTGGAGAAACTTTTTGCCTTGTGTGCAGAGAAATCTCCTTTCAAATCAGATTTTTTCCCTCCAAGGGATGGTAAAAGTGTTCTTTTCCCCTGTCATGCCATCTACATTTCATCAGTGTTTTCCTCTTGTGCTCTCTTTTGGCCTCAAAGTCTAAGGAAATTGCCCATAATTGTTCAAAGATAGGTGTCTGACTTTATAAACAATTTGGCTATGGATTATATGATGATTACAGGGAGATTAAACATTCACATCACTTATTTTCACCCTTTTGCCACTGTAGACCTCCATTCAGATGACCTAGTGTCAGCACAAAGTGACATTTTGAGAAAGAATCAAGAAAAAATGGCAGAATTTTTACTGGACCCTCTAGAATTTTATCTGTGCAAAAGTATTTAGATGTGCAAAAGTATTTCAAAGCAGAAGTTTTGCTTCTAGTAAAAGCTACCTGAAAAACCACTGAAAGCCAGTTATAATTTCACTTTTTTCAGTGATCTTTATGGCATTTCATTGTGATTAAGTATCATGAGGTGCTAAATGAGTCATAGAACAGCACAGAATGAGGTGTTAATATCCTCATTTCTGTATTTTTTTTTTCACTTGCTATGACTAGAACTGTCCTGCTATTCTGTATCCATTGGTACATTTGTGGCACATAGCTTCAGCTATAACGCAGCTGTATGTTCTTTGGATGACAATAAATAATGGATTTGGACTTTATATCTTTATTACGTCAATGATCTCCAACTTTTTCAAGCAGTTTTAAAACTATCTTTTCTTAAATGACTCATGAATTCCCCGTGTAATGTGTACTCCCTGTAACCAGACTAACAAGGCTTAGCTACTGCTCACGAGTCTTCCAGAGCAATATTTGTCATAGCTCCTGCTTGGTGTGCTCAGGTAGCAACAGCACACAAAAGCAGATTGTATCATTATTCTCAGATTTGATAGAAATAACACAAGGATAGAGGAACCAGTTAAAATAAAAAGAATTATTATCACAGCTAAAGATAAGTGTAGGCCTAAACTTCTCCGAAAGCTAATGCACTAGCAGCAATAATTCAACCCACTAATGTCCACTGCCTGAACATGCTATCATCAATCAGGAAACTCTCCCAGGACTTCAAGATAAAACCAAATGGAAGGAGTATTCGTGCAGAGCTGTTGTGCTAAGTGAGGAACAATCTCAAATGCCTCTGAGGCAAGGAGTGATACATAACAAATAGAGGCAGATTTATAAAGGATTTAGGGCTAATCTCTGTTGGACTTGAGCCCCCTGAGACATTACATTTTGGGGAAATAATGGATGTGGTTAAAAATGGCTATTTATTGCATTGGGCTATTTTTGACTCACAGGATTTGCAGTGTTCCCTTGAGAAATCTCCTAAATACCAAGACTACATCAGTAGTCAATGGGAATTGTAATGCCTAATGTGGGAGGTGTATTACAAAGTTCAATTTAAAGCACAGGTCAGAGAAATCAGACAAGGGAAAGCCATAATTGCATACCATCAATGAATCTAAATGACTCTCTAATTATGATGCAGACTGTTATGAATCCAAGTGTTATTGCATGAAAGAGACCTATTACTCACAAAAAGCTTTTTAATCGCCTGTGTCCCAAGAAAGGGACAATGAAATGCAAAAGGTTATTTTTCTAGTCAAAAGTTATGTGAATCTGTGCCTTGTAGCTAGAAGCTGTGAAAAATTACAGTAATCAGGAAAGAACCCAACAACTTTCTTTATAGCTAATATTTCATTTTAAGTCTTGTGGGCCATGAAGTGGAATTTTTCTCTGGTGTGATTTTTGTCACAGGAACCCCTTTTGTTTTGTATGATTATTTTTAATGCTTAACCTTAAGGAATGTCAGGTTGTTATCAATATGATGGTTTTCCCAAACCAGCAAAATGAAGGCCATAAGGAGATGCCAAGGCAGTGAGTACTGAGCAGGTGGGGAGAGCAGGAGGCCTGGTCATACTCTGACCTCCAGAGCACTCTAAAGGAAGACTTTCATCTTCTGTTACTGGTATAAGTAAATACATGCATTTTAGCAAGTACATATACTCACTAAATAGTATAAATACAGGTAAGTACTTGAATAGAGGCATGCATGTAAATAAACAACAGTCATATTTATTGCCCAAGTCATCAGAAATCAAACTCACTAGCAAAAAACAGTCAAAAGGGCCACTAAGTTTTCCACTGACAGACACTCAGTTCCCTTATGAGGATTTCTTTTTTAACTTGTAGAAAGGCAGCAAGTGAGGAGAAATGTCCTGCCTCAAAGCTAGTCCATCAGTAAGCAGCAAATGTGTTGGGAAGCCATTCCAGTCCATCAGTAGGTAGCAAATGTTTTTAAAAGCCACTGCTGCCCAAAATGATCTTTTAGCAAACAGAGCCATCAAGAACCTCATTGTATTTGAGTAAAACAGTGGAAAGGCATTAGGTATGAGATTACATTTCTGCTAGAGCTGAGAAGTAAGCAAGTGAGCAAAGTGTTCCAGGTGACAGTTTTCCACCTTCTCATCATACATATGCTTGTCATATCTGAGACCACCACAGCACAAGATTCAGGCACATTTCCCATTTCCCAGTGGCCAGCCTCAGTATTTTCCACATTCATCTGTCTTACCCTTGGGCTTCATGGTGAAACACTGCAGATGTTCTGATATGTGAATTCTCAGAGCTGGATAAGACCCTTCCAGCTGCTGAGTAATCTCCTTGTAACATACAAACATTAACCCCAACTGGCTGCTTTCTCCCATGGTTTTGCCAACCACAAAGAGTCTTGTGTACAGCCTTTGTATTAGGAAAGGCATTTGTGGGTACAGCTAGCCAGTTCTTGAATAAGAGCTGTTTTTGAAGCTGCTATAGTCCTAAAACGATACTCTCTCTTTACAAATTTAAACCTTTTTTTACATCAAGTAGAATAGGGATCCAGGGCAGAAGTAACTGCATCTTAGAATGTGAGTAGTCTTTCCATTTAATTTACTGAAACAATCATTTTCCAGAAAAAATATTACGCAATAACAGATTTCTATTCCGAGCTCATAGAAAGAGTTTAGAAAGGATTTCTTATAACATGCTTGGTACATTTTCTGTAATCTGACAGTATCATCATTAGAGTGATTTAGAGAAATGAAGCTAAGACTAATCTTTGCATAATTAAAGCACTCAGGGAAAGTTTCACTGGGAGAGAAGATTGTTGATGAAGCATTTTACCTGGTTTGTGAGAAAAGGATATTCTTAATATTCCCCTCACTCCCATTTTTTCAATACTCTTTCCTCTAATTTGATTTCCCAGTATTTGCATAACAGTTGTAATGGGACTTTTTCCTAACTACCCTATAAAGTGCTTTCCGGCCTCTCTCACCACAAAAAATACTTTTCAGCCATTTAAAGAGATTTAAACAATTATCAAGTAATGTAAAAATCTGTTTGTTTAATGAGCATTCCTAAAGTTACTTGCAGAACTACATATACAACTGTAGCCACTGTGCTAACTCCTCAGTTTTCCCAGTGCCCCTTGAATAGTAGTTCATTGCTTGGAAAAAAAAAAAAAAAATCTTACTGGTCAAAACCTCCAGCATATTACACATGTTCTGAGGTGTATGTGGAATCTCATATCACCTTTTGTTTCCTTTCATGTTGAAGCTTAAATTACCTGATTGTTCTCTCATTTTCTGTGATGAAGGACAACTACATTAAAGTATCTCAAAAGAAATAACATGAGGGTAGTAAGCTCCACCTCCAGTACAAGTCAAGCCCTGTCTTGTGCTGAGGATGACTGGCAGGTTCAGGGCTCTGCAGCCCTGGGCAGCGCTGGTCTCCCACAGCAGGGCTTGGCATGGCTCTGCTCTGATCTGGGGCACTGCCTTACAGGCTGTGTGCGGTGTTTGAAGGACAGGACACAGGAAAAAGGCACAAATCACCACTCCTGTCAGCTGTTTGGGGTCTTTTACAAGGAAATAAAGTAAGAAAGTGCACTTAGTTCTCAGCTTCAGCTGGTCTGTGCCTTTCCCCAGCCTTGGCTAGAAGTGGGGCACAGGCTCTCAGTGCATAAAACATCTCTGATTGTCTTGGTCAGAAGTGCCATCCACCCACAAGTTCTTCCAACAGAGAAAAATACAAAGATATCGAATGGAGAGAAGTACCTGTAGTGGTAGAAGGAAAAACAAAAGGAATGCTAATTTCTTATCAAATTTAGCAAGTCCAAACTGAGCAGATGCAGAAAATCTATATCCACAGAAGGTCTCCCTCATGGATGAATTCTATCAGAAATCACCTCTCATAATAAAGTTACAAATAATGAAAGAAGTTATCATTAAAAGAAGCAATGTCAGCTCAGAGGATATAACATGGGTTCACGTGTTATTGAATCAGGCAATTATTTCACCTGGAATCCAGAACACCCTGCTCTTCTGTCAGTATCTCATAGTAATTACTCCTTCTGATAATTGTTCCTTACAGATTAATCCAAGATAATATCACTGATGTAATCCTTTCCATTATTTTATAACTCCAAGAACTTTTTATCTAAAGACTAAACCAATATCAGTTGATGAATGTTTTTATAAATATATGTGATTATAGTGCAGCAAATCGCTGGTTTTACCATGCTACCTGCTCATTAAGAAAATTAAATATATTATGCACTAATATGTACGTCCTTAGGTAATGGTATGAAGAGAAATTAAATAAATTAATATTACTAACTCCTTTCTATTAAGGTTATTCATATTGATACTTTGGATTTATGTACACCTTCCAAAACCCAAAATACTTGTTTAATATATACTAACATTTAATATTAGCTGTTATTAATTTAAATTATTATTTTTTTACTCCTTTTCTTAAGCTTCAAGTTGCCCTCACTCTAAAGATATCTTCCAAGTATATTAACATTCATCTTTTGAAAAGGAAGATTCTTTTATAAAACTTGACCCATATGGTTTGAGATTTGAAGAAAATACAACAGTATTGTGAGCTTTAAGGAGGTATGCCTAGCAGTCATCTTAATACCAAAGTAAGACAGAAGAACTGTCCACTTAACGATGCAAATACTATTAGGGAGAAGATCAATATCAAATCCAGGGTGCTACTGAAATTGCATTCTTATTTGCCTCAACAGTTTTATATTTTACTCTATGATTTCAAGACAGCTCATTGCTCAGTATGTATGTACTGCTGAGCATTTAAAGAAAAAGTAAATTGTCAGGTGTTTCCAGCATTATGGAAATTTCTATCCTGCAGGTTTCATCCAGCTGTTTTTTCTCTTGGACTAGTCATGACAATAAAGACCACAGGGAAAAAATAAGCACCATTATTCATTGCAGATACTGGATTGTTTTGAGAACTTGTACTTTTTGATAGTAACTCGTAGCCATTATTGTGTGTATTTTTCTGCAGCAATAGTGTCGGCATCTACGACCTGAACATTGCAACCAATTCCTGATTAACTTCAGGTACAGAGATGAGTAGACAATCTCTTATTTAATGTGTTGAAATGTAAAACTGTTTCAGGAATAAAATAACCTTTTGAATACTTGGTGCACAGAGAGGAACTAAAAGTATAGCGTGAGAAAAGATTTCAAGGTAACTGAACCCAAAGGTTTGACAGTGCTCTTTTCATCTTTGACAAGGCTGAGAACTGCAGAACACACTGGTAGTGCTGGAAGCTCACATTTTCCCCCCTTTGCCCTTTCATCTTTTCAAAATTGTTCATGTCTATAATGCAGAAAAAGGAAAAGAAAAAAAAAAGGCAACCTTTTTCTTGTAAGACACAGGTTGATTGCTGTCCCTTTTTGAGAAGTAGTATTTGCAGAAATGAGGTCACTGTCTGAAATCACTCCCCCATCTGCTCTGTTTAGCCTGTGAGTCATGTGGAGTAAGAAAAAAGATTATGTGAGCCAGAGTTAACATGGAACTGAAAACAATAGAACAGCACAGCAACAAAAGAAATTACTACCTCTACAGTTTTCTCTGTTCCTCTCTATTTGCTTACTAGCTTGGATGCATTAATTAAGAAAATCAGTTGAAAACAAGACAGTGAGAAAAAAATAGTGCTTAATTGTGATTAAAGCAAGGAAAGTGATCACAGGAGAACCATGGCAGACAGGATGTAAAGTGAGTATTTTCAACAAGAAATGCTACAAATTTCATCAAGGGTGAAATAATACCATTATGTCTCATAAGTGCAAGACTGGTGTGCCTTCTGGTCCTAAGAAATAAATCCCAAAGAAGTCACAGTCTCTATGTATGTGGTGTGTGGAGGCACAGACACAAGAGCGAAAGAGTATCATAACAGGTTAGAGGAGGTATAAGCCCACTAGTGTCACTCTGCAATCAAATCTTTTTCTGCTGCAACATTTGAGGAAAATAGGTTTATTTCTACATTTTTCTTTCCTATTAATATTCGATATAGATTTAACAAAATTCTCAGATAGAGAGAAAGGATGTCTTCCAAAATAGATAGTAATAATATTCATTGAAGTCAACATTTATTTTCCTTTCAAACTTCTGGGTTCATCTACAGAAGTAGGTCAAAATATTCCACAACTAGTTCATGACCTAAAAATGCCACTTCAGATGTTTTGAAACTATGTGTGAAACTGGGTTTTTAAAATACATAATAATGTAGGAATGAAATGAAAACTGAATAATAAAGTAGAAGTAAATCAAGGCTTAGATGCATCTTTTGACCAAATTTTGTCAAATTTACAGGTTTTGTTTCTTTTCTTGCAAAATAAATTATTTAATGTAGTGCACTTGTTGCATTGCACAGAGTTAACATGAAGAAAGCCCAGCCTGAGATGTGCTTTTCTGCATGATTCTGTGGGTGGCTTGCACACTGTTTATGTCTGCCTTAGGGAAGAGAGGAGAAACAGCTCCTCACATGCTTTCTGTAGTGAAGAACTGGGAGCTGGCATCATTTTCACATCCACCTGAGCAGGTCCCCCTGGCCCCTGGGGCAGACATCAGGCCAGGGTTACACAACAGCTCTTCCACACGAGGAAGCTGCTGCCCTGCTACTTCTGCTACTTGTGCTCAGAGTCCCAGCCCAAACGCCAGCCCTGACAATCAAATCCTCCTTGAGAAGGGATGGGTCAAAATCTGGTACTTCCCCATCCACAGGAGTGCCTGAGTGCTGACCCCTGCCTCTATAAAACTGAACCTTCAGTGTGTGTTTTTCTGCCCACACATACAATATCTTCATCTTGGCAGGTGAACCCAAAGGAAAGTGTTTGCATAGGCTTAGTCAATGGCCTTTTGCTTTCAGTCTCAATTTTATTGAAATATTTCTTTGGTGCACTTTTCCAGGGATGCTACTGGAAGTAGGGAAGCCACTACTGGCACAAGAGAAGATATTTCTATAAACCCCACGAAATTTCACAGTTCATCGTAGGGCAACTTAAACAGGAGGTTTGTTTATTCAGTTCTTTGAAAGGGAAAGAGAGGGAGAAACTCATGCAATGATTAAACAATGTGAGATATGCAATGTTCATCAAATTTTTTTTAAAAATATGAAAAATAGAATTAATTTTAATTGTAAACTATTCAATATGCTAAATAAAACATAGGTGGAGTTTTGTAATGTGATTAATAACTTGTAGGAGGCATAGAGAATTAATATTTTGTACATTTAACAAATGATTGTTTATTAAAACATTTACTAAATATTTAGAAAAAAGTTGGCAAAGCTCCTATTGGTAAACAAACCTATAAGCTCCCTACAAGTAAAATGAGAATCAAAATCAAGCCCTTACTGATGCTCAAAAGCATAAAAATAAAAACGCCAGTTCAGATAAATTTTTGACATTTGTTGTTTGCTTGTATTTTTAATTCAAACAAGTATTTCAAAACCAGCTCTCACCTAGGGCTGCCTACTCCCATCCCTTGCTCTTCTGACAAGAAATTAAGCATGCAACAACCAGTATGCAAACTAATAGCTGAACTCATGGATTCTAAGTCTTAATTATGCAAATTCAGCTTATATTTCTAGGATCTGAGTTTGCATTTTGGGCTGGTATGAATCTTGTTCTTATCTAAATAAAATTTTCTCCTGAGTACTAAAAAAGAAGTTAAAAGGATTTTTATTACGCTCTTAAACCTTAACCAGCAAATTCTTCTCTTTTTGCTCAACCTTTCTAGCTGGCAATATTTCACTATTACCAGTTGAATAGCTAAAATACAGACAATTTGTAAGCAGAAAGAGCCAGTGCATTTGCAGTAAAATTCATTCAGTGACTACACCGTTCTGCTGAATAGTGAAATTTGTAAAATCTTTCAGTTTGCCCTAACTGCAATGATAATGTCCCTGTGGGTAAAATGAGCTCAGTTCACTTCGTTCTTTCTCACCTCACCCCAGGCCTGTTCTCACAAGGCATATCAAAACCCTCTAAACTAATAAGGCTGACTGAACCACCACACTTTCCAAACATTTCAAAAGCAGAACAATAACCGCTGACGCAGCCAGCTAGAGTGTCAGCCCCGAAGGATTCACACCTATAGTTACAAAATGCTGGAGAAAACACGCAACTAGAAACTTCTACCAGCCAGGAGAGTCTTTGTATGTTTCTGATGAAGGTCCTATAGCTCTGTTTGCAATCCCAAAATGCTAGTAACACTCACCCCTCTGCAAAATTCTGCTGGCTCATGCCCATCCCCATAAATGCTGGAACCCTTACTGCTTTAGTGACCCCAAGTTTGAGAACTGCTGCCGAGGTCTTTCCCTCCCCTGTTCTATATTTGTATCCAGTCAATGAATCCGAAATCCCCCGCTAATCACCATCTAAGCTGTTATAAAGAATCCACACGTGTCAGTGCACGGAAGAGGATTACTGTACTTTAAACTTAGCAAGGCTTGCTAATCCCGAGTGCCGCGGCGCTGGACACCGTGAGCCATGCGGGTTTAGGGACGGCGCTTTGGGCGGCGTTCCCTCGGCACAGCGCTTCAGCTGCCACCACTGCTCTGCTCCTCCTGCCAGGCCCAAGAGTCTGCTCATGGGCCCTGTGCCCCTTGGTGAGGAGCACGTGAAAAGAGCAGCACAAATACGTGTTGGATGTATCATTGTGCATTTATGTGTTTTAACAACTCTTTTAACAAATCTGTAGTGTCCTGTCGAGATGATGATGGCAGATTTCCCTGACTTCCCTTTCAAAATTCCCCTGAGATACATTTTAGAGTTAATGGTTTGTGTTTACAACAATCATGGAGGAAAAAATGTAGGCAGAGCTCCTATGCTCAGAGGTCAGATAGTCATCTTAAGCCTATGCTTATCTCCCAATCCAAGTATTTTAGACATCTGAAATTCCTGTTTGATAAACAAGTTAGTAGTTGAGGGCAGCATGAGAAATACAGCAAGTGCCCCATTACATTAAAATATGTTTTTGAATTTGATCAACCAATTTTACAACAAGCAAATAAGAATGCTCTGGTTTTATTTAGAGATGGGGGGCAAGATTATTTTTTTAATAACTTGCACACTATCAAAATTTTGCACATCTCCATTAAGCATTAAGCAGCATTGACAGTCATTTGTTCCTAAAGATTTTCCTAATATCTTCCAAAGCTTGTGTTCTTCTCTTCCAGACAAGAAAGGGAACTATCCAGTAGAGAAGACATTACTTCAAGAGGCTCCAAGAAGATGACTTTTGAGAAAGGTGCTTACAAGTCAAGGAAATATCCATTACACAGCTAAGAAGCATCGGAAGACAGGCTGGGAGACAAAAATAATCTACCAAAAAATCTATTTTAAGGGAATTTTCTAGGGGTTCATCTTAAAAAGACACAGTGGAAGTCTTACAAAAAAATAAGTGAAGACAAATTGCTGAGTTACAAATTTGTGAAGGCTGACTCCCCAGAATTCCCGGATTTTTCAAGTTTTCAATGACAAAGAAAGTTCAAAAATGGCTGATTTAGACACCACCACCAAATCACGTTGTGGTGAATGAAGAAGAAAATATTTTCATTATCTATTGCAGAAATAATCATGTCCACCACAGGGCATGGTCTATTACTCATAAATTAGATTAATCATCTATGGTAATTTTGTAAATATTTTACTGAAAATAGACTCTTTGCAGATTATGAGTTTCTTAGAAAATTTAGGAAAAAACAAATCTCCTAAATAAATCATTTGCTATATCCATTTTAATCCGTGACATGTTTATCCTAAGATGTGGAAACATACCATGTCACCAAGGAAGGATTTGCTTATACAGTTAAACAATTAATGTAAAGTAAAAAAATTTAAAAATCCCCCAAATCCCAAACAACATTTTTACAGTGCATCTTAAAAAAAAACTAAAACAACAAACAAACAAACAAAAAAGGTATTTTACATGTGCCTGCCCCTGGATTGAGAACTCTTCTGCAGATGTCACTTGTCTACAGAGGTCCAAATTCTGCACAGTATTTCTTCATTGAACCCAACTAGACTTTTTGGCCTGGTACCTTCTATCCTTGAAGTCCATGGTTAAACATCTCTCCAACATTTTTTTAACCCAAAGTTAAGATCATTTCCCTTGTGACCTCTTTCAGTTTCTCTTGAGTCACTGAAAGCTAGGAAGTAGTGTCACAAAAAACATGTGCTCTATAAAATTTTTAACCCCCATGTCCCAATCCATGAAGTCAGCAGAGCAGTAAACTTCAGAAATGTGAAACTTACAGCAAACTGCAGAAATGTGTAGGCTGCATTGAACTGAGACACCATGGACCTCCCCCAAAGCACCCCATTGTGTCCCAGCAGAGCAATTACAGAAGACCAGAGGGTTTTGTTTGCTTTTTTCCCCAGACATCACTTAATCTAAATTTTTTTGGTGCATGCTTCAAAGTTGTTTTGTTAGGAGAAAGAGTATAAACTTTCCATGCTTCTATTATTTCCCGGCCCTTTTTGAGTAACTTCAAATTTCTATATAATGAGTTAACTAAGTTATATGAGGTATGATGAGGCCAAATGGTGTGCTTTTGATTGAATCCAGCTAAACTCTTTGTCCCAGCAACTCAATGCTCTAACTTTCCTGGAAAAACTCCTCATTTCCTCAAGAAGTCAGTAACTCAAAATAAAGATTGCCCAGTGGCACTTTCCTTTATAGTGGTTATAGAAATCCATTTAGAGAAATCCACTTCAAATAAGAAAATGTTTTAAATTTCTATGTAATACTTTCAACACTCCTATTGACTGGTTTTGTGCATGACAGTATCCTCAGTTTTCTTCTGATGATATCTTGTTATTTTTTGCTGAATGGTTAGAATTAGACTTCTCACGAAGTGCCTGAGAGGTCCCAAATACATTTCCCCCATATCAGCATACTTAACTTTCTCAGCCTCTCACTTTGGCAGTGTACTTCTGAAATTCCTGTGATCTCATGTCAGCTAACATCAACAACTTCATGATAATAACAAAAAGCTTTGCTGTCCCTGTATATAAATCAAGTCACTCTGGTGTTTCCAACTTTCCTTATTTAAATACTAAGACTGAGGACTACACATTTGAAAGAGGTCAAAATCTGCCTCCTCCAAGAGTATTTACAAAATAAAAGGAAATTGCATGGATTTTTCTTGCTTCATGCTCCCACAGGGCAAACGCATTATCACCTTTTTCTCCAAAGACAAAATCTGAAGTCTTTTAATGATCAAGGTTTTGAAAATTTATTCTACATGAAATCTCTCTCACCATTCCTGACAGAGAGCCTATGAGGAAAAATTTACTTTGAGTTGACCTTTTAAAAACTATTTAACACAGTATTTTTGTGATTAACATTATTAAGTTACCTGTGTGCAGCAAGGTACCACTTCACTCATGTGATTAAAAGACATCTCAGAAAAAAATGGATGGTTACTTTGGGTAAGATGACAAAAGAACCAGTCCAGAGGCAAGCACAGCACCTGCTGCCCTGATGACTTTCTGCATAGGTGGGTTTAACCTCTGCAGCAACCATGGTCCTTTTCAAGCTGGCTCCACACGAGGCAAGAGACATGAAGAAGGAACAGATGATAATCAAGCATTAATTGAAATCCCAAAGTTAATATGACTTTTAAATATTATTTCTCTATATTATGCAATGTTTTTAATACGTAGCAGTAGATTTGCAGCATCATAGTCTAGGGTTTGCAGGGAAAGGAAGGTAAAGGTAGCTGTAAACAAGTAAGGCAAGCTTGCAGCCATTATTCCTTAAGAATTTGATGAATTTACTCTGAGACAAAAGCTCTCATATTTCTTCTGCTCCAGCTCTATCAGTAAGTCTATTGAAAAGGCATTGCCTCTCCCTACAAATCCTTCCTTTTTCAACACTCTGCTTGATCAAAAATTTTGGGGTCAGTCTTTTCCCAAGTGGCAGAAAGACATGGCCATTATATTCCTGTAGAAGTGGTGTTAGTAGGAGCCAACATATAATAAAGATCTGCAAGACTGGAGGAAAAATAGGTGCATCCTACAGAGGGACTCCAGTCTTTCTGAATATACATTTTCAGCTGCAGTAGAGCTTTCCCAAACATTTTTCCTTTCCTCCTCTACGACAGTATGCTGGAAACTGCTTTGCAGAGATCTTTCCTCCCTTCCCCCTCATCACATTATTCTTGACATCTTCTCCCTTACACCGAGCAAATGATGCAGAAAGAGTAGCCAGTGTTTTCCACACAAAACAATTTGTTGACTGTTAGAGGGCATATGGGCAGGACAAGCACTGCCTTCAGCAGGATATCTGTGCCCTCTGTCATTATTTTCTGCTCTTGCTGCCTGTTCCTAGCTCAAAGCAAGCCCTGCTTCCGTCCGCTACTCAGAGCAGTCATTTAAAGGACAAGAGTTTTTTTGTAGCTGTGCTGCAATTCATGATGCCAACACAGAGAGCCTCATTCCTTCTCTAATTTTTGTCTAGGAATGAACATAAAAGATGGGGTGGAGGAAGGGAGGAAGAGGTGGAAGAGTGCCCCAATGTTTCTTCTGGCAAATATATAATATTCCTTGCAATGTTCAAAGACCTAATATATATTAACTGGGTTATCTACAGAATATTAAATCATTGTAAAAATATTAAAATACCCAAGGGTAAGGAATTTTCATTTTTGTAACTAAGGAGAAATACAATTGTTTTTATTTAAAGTTATTACCCATGTCTTACAATTACTTTTTAACTGGTAATTCAAATCTGGTTGCTATTTTGGGAAAGTACTTACTTTTAAGAACTATAGGTAGCAAACACAAATATTGCAGAGATTTATCTACCGCAACCCAGTGCTATCATTTTATATTAAAAAAATTAAACATGATTTTCCAAGACATGTTCTTTTTCACATGAACTGTTTCCCAAGTCCTTTTGTGAGCTTCTTTATTCATAGCCACCATTTTATACAACAAAATTATGTGCACTAGCAGATGAAAGCAGAGAAGCAGCATTTCGATTCCTGGAGATTTAAAAAATCATGTTTCCATGACAAACAACACAAACTAAAGTCCTCCTACTGTCAGTCATCTCATCAGTGAACTTACTGTGAATATCCAATTTAGTTTACTATTGTAAATTAAAGAGTAGACAAAGTTTAGTGTGTTTAAAACTGAGGAAAGCTATGATATATTTGGAAGAGCTCAGTGAAGGATCTACAAACAGAACAAACATGCTCTGACCCCCAGGGAAGTAACAAGAATGAATTTCCAGCTAAGTGATGCTTTTACAGCTACTCCTATGTCTTAGATTATCATTTTACTGTTACTATTTCTACTAGCTTGAACATGTAGCCAAGTAGAAAGAAGAAAAAAAAAGATACCACAAACCTGTGCTACGGTCTTAACTTTCTCTCTGAAAAGAAAACATACCTACCCTGCCCTATAATAATTTTCTCATTTAACTGATTGTTCTTTATTGCATCCTCAGCCAAGCATTGGACTATGGATATCACAGTCTCAAAGTATCTCCAGGAAAGAGCTCGGTTATTTCTTTCTGTGTTATGAATGTTTAGGTAGGTAAATTGCATTCAATCAAAGTTTTGCTCTGAGGGTACATTTGATACAGAGAGCCGACCAACACTCAAAATACAGTCACTGGAATGAAAAGATTCCTTTCCATAAATGATGTCTGTGCAATAGACAACAGAATCAAAACATCAAACCTTCACTGAGACAAGGAGCACAAACACAGTGGGATAAAACACTCCTTGCTCCACATAAATTTTATCTCCTAAAATCAATTGGAACTTTTTAATGTAAATTGTTACAAATCTTGCAACAGTTCATTTATTATAATACATCTAGGGAAAAGAAGGTGTATGGCACACTTCAGGTCTGCCTCCCTCTCCAAGAGGCAGAACCAGCTTCAGAGGTAAATAACGAAATGACAACAGAGCTGCTGCCTTCAGAGAAGTTTCCCATGGCTGTTCAGGCAGCAGCAGTGAGGGGGAAAGGAGGGCCTTGCCCTCGCTGCACCTGATGGCAATGTCCAGCTGGTATATGTAGAGATTTTGAAATAGAATTCTGCTTCATGTTCAAGGAGAAAACCAGTTCTCCTTCATGAATTTAAATACTTTGAAACCCTATGAAAGGCTCAAAAAAAGTGTTTTTCCTTTTTGCATGTTTTCATACAAAGTTGAAATAAAATTTCCCTGTTTATTGAAATGAAACCCTGAAACTGGGCTGGAAACCTCTGCAGTGAAAGAGCGATGCTCTCACATTGTGCCTGCTTCAAAATGGAATTTTCTCGGTGCCAGCCTGTGTCATTGGAAAATGTCATTGAAAAATGCCCAGCTGACTTCTGGTAAGTGTCTGACTTATGAGAGGTGTATCTCCATCTCTGGGCTGAAGAAAGGTGGAAGTTTTGTATTGGCCCTCAGTCTTGACCTAAAAGAGTGCAAGCAACAGTGCTCTCTCTGACACTTGAAACTGATGGCAAATCTAGCTTACCTCCCCTGCTACACAAGCACTTCAGGTATTTTTAGGTGTAAAAATATCAGAACTATTTGTGTTCTGAAGGGTGCAAAATAGCTTGAGAGCAACACTAAGCTTTGTAAGAATTGACATGACGCACTCGCAGCCTTATTTGTTAAATGCCACACGATATTCCATTTTTCAGTGCTTTAGCCCACCATCTCGGCTGCAGAATTCACTGGTTGCTCCAGCCCACCTCAACACTGAGATTTTTTTGTTCTTTCACACAGCCGGCAGTCTGGCAAGCTAATCGTCCTCTGCTGATTCTACCAGATGCCTGTGAAATAGAAAGCTGCCCACCACCAAAGACTGGCAGTTTTGTGACTGTGACAATTGCTTTTGGCAAAATTATAATTAGTACACTAATGTTTCTATGCATTCTAAATTGGATCACACTGATTCCTGCTCCAGTTTTTTCAGAGACTCTGAATATGATTTTTAAACAATTGTGAAAACAGCTGCACACTGATTGCCATTAAAATCAACATCCACCAGATCTCAGCATCAAGAACAGCAATGTTTCTCTCACTACTCCAAGAGATGGTGTCAGAGGGAAGAACCATGTTGTATTGGTCCAGGAAAGGCTGTCATTGTTGTTCCCAGAGCTTGAAACATCCTTGAGTGATTAGAGATAACAGCTCGTGTAATGTCTCTAAGTGGTTGCTGACATGCGGATTACACAGACTTTTGCTAAACAGAACACTCTATACAAGGCTGTTGCTGTGATTAAATATTTTTCATGTGTTTCCATTCCAAACATTTTAAACACCTCTAAGCAAGGGAGAGTGGGTGGAGAAATATGACATGCAGAGAAAAATACTTAGAAATTTACCATTTTACAAAAAATGTTCTTGAACAGGTCAGAAATGCTGTGCTTCTCCCTGATTGCTGCCCAAAAATGGCTCTCAGGTCACTGCCTGATCTCTGTGAATAGGGAAGATATAATTCCACCAAACTTTTTTAAACACAGGTTGGTGTTGCTTAGGGAGAGGGCAGGCAAGGTGCACACCTCTCTTTAACAAGGGCAGCAGGATATTTGCAACTTGGTGCAGCTGGCATGAGGTCTCATGGAGGTGTTTGGTGGTGGGGGAGGAGACATCTTTCCAGAAAATGTGGCTTCTCCTGAACCAAACAGAACCATCACAGGTGGTGTTTTCTCCCCACCCATAGTAAAGCCTGTCTGAGATCAGCTGCAAGGCACTTACAGACTAGTGAAGCCAGTCTATTGTGAAATAGAGAGCACAATGGGCATGCTAAGTACCCTTTTTAGGCACTTGGGATAAGAGTCAAGATGAGATGCTCAATTTGTGCCAGACATCTGTGTTGCAGGCCTTCCCTAGGGATGCTTCTCATGGCAGGGGTGATGGCAGGTGCCAGGACTCTGGGCCATCCCTGGCCCCCAAATCCAACACTTCTTTGGACAGACCCACAAGGAAGCCCTAGGGGGCTGCCCAGCAAAGCTTCACAGCCCCCAGCACACACAGAGCAGGTGGAGGGTGGGCAGCCCTTGCAACAAGCAGGAAGGTTTTGCCATGCATTTGTTAGTTCACTGCTCATGAGTTATATAAATCATAGAATGGTTTGGGTTGGAAGGGACCTTAAAGCTCATCTAGTTCCAACCCCCTTGCCACAGTCAAGGACAGCTTTCACCAGACCATATTGCTCAGACCTCCATCTAACTGTGAATATGTCCAGAGATGGGGCATCCATGGCTTTTCTGGGCAACCTGTTCTGGTGCCTCACTACCCTCACAGTAATGAAATTTTTTTTCCTAATATTTCCTCAAAACCTACTCTTAGTTTGAAGTCATTCCCTCTTGTCCTATCTCTTGTCCTATCTCTTGTCCTATCCCTTGTAAAAAGTCCCTCTCCAGCTTTCTTTTAGGGCCCCTTCAGATACTGGAAGGCTTCAACTAGGTGACCTTACAGCCTTCTCTTTTCCAGACTGAACAATCTCAACACCCTTAGCCTTTATATTCAAGGGTTTTAGCACCACCACAAGCACCACAATATGAAATACCTTTGCACTGGTTATAGCAGAGCAGCACTTGGAAAAAAACTGCTGGTCAGCGCGCCCAATGGGGAATGCTCAAAAGAACATAACAGGAGCAGTGGCTCTTGCTTCCTCAAAGATAATGTGCCTTGTAGGCATTTAGTGATGGCTGCAACAGATATGAATAAAACAACATTCACACACTGCCATTACATGGCCTGTCCTCCCATTTTGATTTTCTGCAAGGCAAGTGTAAGGTCATGAAGCCAAAAAAATCTGGGGAAAAAAATAAGAAAATTGCAGAGCAGTCAAAGCCATTTACAAGTATTTGCAGTAAGGCAAAGACATGGAGAGCAGAACCCTGTGCCTGAGAGTCTCCTGCACACAGCCACTGTCACCTGACCAGGATATGTAAGTGTCTCAAAGGGACATCACAAAGTGAGTGATCAGCAACCAGCTTTGAAAAAGCCAGCTTTGGAGCTGACATATGCTGATTATTGATTGCTGTGGTCACTGTTGTAGTGCTGAAGACCTAAATACTCTTTACTGTTCAGGATAGGCCTTTCTGTTGCTATTGCAAAAGCCATCATATTTTAAAAGAAAATACTCTTTCAAGTCAATTTCATAATTCAAGGCCTGACAGTGAGCAAGAAAATCACCCTTATTCATGCAGTGATTAGTCCAGACAAAATAAGAAGGAAAACCCCCCCAAAAAATAGCTCTCCTTCTCAGCAGCTTCTATAGCATTCTCCATAATGGATCTTAAACAGGAGCAAAAGGAAAAAAAACACGTAACTGAAACATCAAACAAATTAATACCAGCTTAAAATATCTCCCTTGAATAAAGAATGGTATAAAATCAATTGTGCAGCAATACAAAAATTCTAGAAAATTCACTGTTCTTATGTTAGCACAATGTAATATAATAATGTTTACCTAAAATAATATTGAAACTAACTGTAGATGAAAGCAGTTCTTCCATTCCCATAGTAATGTGTTTTATGTGATGTAAGGGAAATCAAGGAAGCTGGCAAAACAAGGAAAAATCCCAGTTTGGGCTTTTATGGACCCATAGAAAAAGAAGTCAGTGGGGAAAATTGCTACTGCTGCAGATTTGCAATGAATGAGGGACAGGTGGAAAACACAATGAGAGCAATATCTAATTTTTTTT
>VXBR01007134.1:366242-384213 GCA_013400215.1 Cisticola juncidis | reverse complement strand
TTTTTTTTTTTTTTTGCCAGGAATTATATAAAACAAATAGCAAACATTGTGTCATGGAGCAATTGTTTGTGTATTACATGGTTTTGCCTCACTGGTGTTTTTTCTTTTTAGATAGTCTGTAGAGTTTGGTATCACATAGTGTGTGGTATGCTGTGGAAACAGACAGCAAATGGGAAACTGTTGATCCAGTTAAACATTAGCAATTTATAGGCAGTTAGCAATTAAGTGGATTGATCATTTTGGTGCAGCTGGAAGACTTTAGAGACGTAATGGAAAAACTACAATCAAAAGCAATCCAGCTCCCCATCTTCAAAACAGCTGCTTCTTTTCATTCAGGAACATTGCATGTCTTGCTACAATTTCCTATTGCTTTTTATATTTTGTGAAAAGCATTTATTAAATTATAATATCTTCTCTTTGTTTTTTTTTAATTAAAAATAAAAATTGCCAGAAATTCACAGCAAAATTCCACACAAATGGATGAGAGCAAGAAATCACACATGAGAATTTGCTCACAAGTTGTCTCTCACCTTGTTTCATAGGTGCTGGTGTGCTGCCTTCAATGACTAACATTTAAATGATTAGCACAAAACCATCTTCTGAATGCCATGGTTTGCACAGGATCACATCACGGTGATTAGCTCTATGCAGTCAAGGGTGCATGTGTGTGGCTAATGATGGAGGAGGGGAAGCAATGTTCCTCCCTGTGCATATCTCCAGATGTTCAAAACAACGGGAGCCATCATCTCTAGCATCAGCACAGATACTACAGGACTCAAAGCTCAATGGAAAAAAAAAAAAAAAAAGACTGTTATGAAAGTCACAAATGTTATAAATGTAGGGACTGTATTTCTCCAGCATGTTCCCCTGCTGCTTCATCCACTATTTTCTCCACAGCCACATCCCTAAGCCCTACCCTATAGTCCCCTATGGGGAAAACCAGTAAAAAGAATGAAATCCACGGAAATATACAGCTTTCATAAGATGTTAGGCAATTTAGCTATTAATAACACTTGATGTCACACCTTCAGGGAAGCAAAAAGACTCCTGAAGGGGAGCTAAAATAGGCTAGCTTTGACTCAGTATGGCTACAAGAGCTGCAGCTGGCCAAAGGCAGCCCTACTGCAACTCACTTCTCCAGGATAAGAGGGCTCTTTAAACTATCTCTCTGTGATCTCTGTTTTCAGTGATTTTGCTGTCAGCAAATTAAAAACAATAAAGAGACAGGTAATATACTTGTGATAATTTGAATGTTATTTCACGTTAATTAGCCAGGTCAGCCTTGCTGCAACACTTGAATTAATTGTGGGAAAGTGGTATCATCAGTTCACTGCTAGGTAGCACTGACAGAGCTGTTCAGCAGCTAATCCATCATTCAGAGACTGAGGCAGCATTTTGAAAGAAGATACAAAGCTTCAGGCATTGCCTTTTTGCTGTGACCCACTGATGGAGCCTGTTATTAGTAATAATGTTTTATTAATGAAGATTATAAAGGAAAGAGACATTTATGGACATGCTTGGACTAGGGACTCCTAGCTCTATCACAGTCCATTTCCCAAAAGGATAGAGCACTTGTCATTCCAGAGCTGTCTTTGCTTCTCTGGCTAGCACAGTGCCCATGGTCATACAGGCATCAGGTATGCTGTGTGCCATGCAGCAGTGCTCCCCTCCCTACCTCCACTCCCACCAAACTTGGTGCAGAATAAGAGTGCTGGTTGTGATGTTGCTGTGAGGCAAAAATTGTTAGCAGAAGGTTTAGCACTGCAGCAGCAGAGCTATGTTTTCCCCCTGACCCCAGCACTGCTCTGTCCTGCTCAGTGTTGGTAAAGTTTGCACACCCCCAGGGGAGTCTGCAGGGCCCCTGCAAGCTCCACTCTGCTGTTCTGAACAGCCTTTTCCCTGTCTACACTATAAAGTTATTCTCTCACTTTGCTCTTCATAAATGCTGCTTAGAAAGACCAGTGAAATCCTGCTTGGAGGACAAGAAAAAGGAGTATTTGTCCTATCTGAATACAGTACAGCACACATACAAATTACAAGTTATAAAGGATTCCTTCTTCTTTCCAGAAGTAATTGATAAGAGTTTGCTTGCTATAAGTCAAATACAGCTGATTAAGAGGGGTTATTTTTAGTATTAAAATAATTTTCCTTGTCATGGTGAAGTTTTAAAATACTGTAAGAAACCACAATTTGCCACCATCAGTTAGAAATATTTGTCATACAAAAATGGACAATTAATGGGCATGTGAAATTGCCTTATACTGATCCCAGGCAAACAGTTTATTATTACTCAGTTTTTGGGGCAGTTTCCTCAACAGAAGACATCAAATTGGGTGGGACACTTCCATTGGATTAGCCTACTGGGCCATTTTCTGACTGTTAATACAACTCACAGTATAAGTTGACACGTTTTAAATATCAGCAAAATTTTTATTCCATTTATATACCACATCATTAAAAAAAGTTTAGCTGTACTTTTTAACCTAACCAAAGAAATGACAGAAAGCCAACTGAAAGAGTCCAACCTAGCTGGTCACACTTTTAGGTCCATGACCTGTAAGTGCAAAAGGTTAAAAATAAACAATAATAACTGTTGAGAGGTTTGGGGTTTTTTTTGGGTTTTTTTCTGTTAAGCAGTGTACAATTGTTCTGCTTTTTTTTCTCCCACTGAAGGTAACATATGGCCATATAGGAAAATCTGCCAATGCAGTGCACAGAGCATCCACATCTTTTATCCCTACCACAATATTTAAAACAAAGCAAAACTAGTTCTTTCCTCAAATACAAGATCCTAGCATATCTGCCACATCTTCCCCCCCACCCCAAGAAAGAGAAACAGCATTTTAATCCCTGAGAAATAAAGATTATTTTTGGTATGGAGCCAACATGTATGGTTGCTATGGTGACATAACAGTTGGCTAAATTCAATCGGTTCTCCTTATTATATGGTATTTTGTTTAAGAAATCACTGCTTGAAGAAGAAAGCTCCCTCGCCCCCTTTCCCTTCCCCCATTTAAAAGTATTCAGCAGGCTTGTTACTGTACTGATCACTGTGACACCACGACCTTGATGTGAAGTCTCTTCTTGAGGAAACACCCAATAGGAACCAAGGATAACCAGCTAATCAACTGTGAAGACATATGACATATTGCATTCTCCCTTTAGCTTCCTCTATCTTATCTGATACATTTCTGTATCTCTGGACACTAATGTGTCTTTGCAGAGGTTATTTTTAACACATCACTGACCTAAGCAGCTGGATTTCCACCCCCACCCCCCACCACTTCTTTTCTGACATTTTTCAAATAAGTAGAATTCCATTTTCAGCTATGCAGAAGTTTAGCCACAGTGGAATAATTTTGAAACCCTACGGTAACATGTGTAATGTTCAACATCACTAAGACTGGGAGCTTTTTAGAGTCACTAAAGGCATTTTCCACTTCCCAAATAGGAAAAGGCTTACTAAGGGAGTTTGAAAAGAAATCTGATTGAAGTAGATGGGGGGTCACTTTAGTCCCATAAATATGTCCAAAATGGCCATAAAAACAGTGAAAAATGAGTATAGTTAATACAGGATCAGAGAAATCTCGGCACAGGAAAGACTTGGACTTGTTGGAGCTGAAACACCTCTCCTATGAAGACAGGGTGAGAAAATTGGGGTGGTTCAGCCTTGTAAAGAAAATGCTCCAGGGAGACCTCACTGCAGCATTTCAGTACTTAAAGGGAGGACTTTAAGAATGATGGGGCAGATGTTTTAGTAGGATCTGTAGCAATAGGACAAGGGGTAATCATTTTAAATTCAAAAAGGGTAGATTTAGACTACAAGGAAGAAATGTTTTACAGTGAGGGTGGTGAAACACTGGAATGGTTTGCCCAGACATCTGTCCCATGTCTGAAAACATTCAAGGTCAAGTTGGATGGGACTCTGAGCAACCTGTTTGAGCTGAAGACAACTCTGTCCTTGGCAAGGACGTTGGACTAGGTGGCTTGAAAATCCTTCCCAACCCAAACCACTCTATGATTTGATAATTCCAAAAGACAGCCAGTGTGCTTGTCAAAGCTTTAAGAAACTGGTGGTTAGATTATTAATGAGTCTTTATTGAAACTGAGCCTTTTGTGCCCTGCTTCATCATGCAACCAGCCTCTAGAAACTCCACAGTACTAATACACAGAGTAAGGGCACAGAGTGTCTCTAGCTTGCAAGCAGAGTGAAACGGTGGTCTCTGTGCACACCCTCAGATAATTACAGCAAACTTGGATTTGTGCAAGACTATTACACAGACATATAGTGATAGATAACAGGAAATGGCTTTATACTGAACGAGTGTGTCTTTAGATTGTGTGTTAGGAAGAAATTATTCACAATGAAGACAGTGAGATATTTGAGCTGGTTGACCAGCGAATATAGATGTGCTATCCCCAGAAGTTTTCAAGGTTGGATGGGGCTCTGACAAACTGGTCTAGTGGAATATGTCCCTGCCCATAGTGGGAAGACAGAATTAGAGAACCTTTAAAGGTTCCTTCCAACCCAAACCATTCTATGGAGACTGCAGATGTTAGCAGAATGTAGGGTTTTTACACACAGAGACCAGCACTCAAATCCAGGAGTCTGAGACATGCACTTCATTTTTATCCCTGTCCACCCCTTGCTGCTGCTCATGGAAGCAGGTTCCAGGTTTACTGATGGCCTTGAGCCAGTGCTGGGAGAAAAAAATTGTTCCACTTCTTCATCCTGCAGCTGGAAAAGAAATACTGCCAGAATTAATGATCTCTTGGGACAGAGAATAAAGCCTGAGCTGACACAAGCCTTGCACTGTCTTTGCAGCATCTCAGTAACATTAGGGGTTCCTTTCAGCTTTTGTCTTTTGCTTCTCATCTTTGCTGTTCATTCATCATAGAAATAGACAAGCTCATATTTTAATGACAACTTGAAAGATCTCTTTTCCTCTCTTTCTAGCCAAGGACATTGGATTCAACTCAAAATACTGTTTCAAAATGTCTTCCCCACTTAAAAACATCACTGAGCTTTTAATGCATACTTAAGAAATGCTAAAAAATGTAGTTTTTGCAGCAGTTGACAATTATGCTAATCCTGACAACTAGCTCCCAAATTGAAATTGTTGCAGTAATAGAACTGTGTAAATTTATATTGTAAGAATGCTTCTCCCACCCATGTGGCAGCACAAAAAACTCACATCTAACCAAAAGAAAAGGTCTCAAAAAAGATGTATGGCTTGCAATGGTGGTAAGCCTGAGGCCATTAATTTGCCACACTTTTTCAATTCCACTTTTATTTTTATTCTAAAGTCATACAGTTAAATTAATAGTAAAGAAAACAAAGCACACAGGTAGACACAAAGAATTGTAAGGAAATTTAATGTAAAAAAAGAAGAAGATTTCAAGGTTTTAAAAGGGATTGTCTGCTATAAATATGCAAAGCAAATCTGAGACTATCATGAAATGTGTTATGTTATTTGCATTCAATTATTTGCACTAAGCCCTCCCTGACTGATGCCTGGCAGAAGAGATTTATTTTGTGCATCAAAGGATCTTCCATTTGGAGTTCACAATGAGCAGATGGGAGAAACTGAGAGCAATAATCTTTTTCTTCCAGTGTACTTAAATAAGTCCCCAGATATTGCTTGGTGTTAAAACAGAACGGAGCTAATGCCATCTATAGATATTACGCCATTTTCTATGCTGAGAAATACTTAGGAAGTTTTGACTGTTGTTTGGAAATTACCAAAAAGTCCTTCCAGGATCCTGGTCTTTTCTGTGGAATAAGGTAAGTTTTAAAAGACAGACACCAATGGCACCAATAACTTTACTTGATGGGTATCATAGCAACACCACTACCAAACTGATGAGCTCTGGAAGGTGTCAGAAACATTTCAGCAGTTTTATTGTATTTTCAAAACAGATTTACAAAGGTTAATGCACATCAATTATTTACTTGCAAGCCCTCTGAAGGCTGCTGGGTTTTGAAGCATGTAATTGATGGAGGACCGTGAAAGTGGAGGTTTCATGGACTGACTCGGCTAGATAGCATAAACATGCTTGAGAGGTCCCAGCCCTTCTTTAGGGAGAAAGTGCTCCAGAACTTTTGGCCAGAGACCTTGCCAGCAGCTCACAATATTAGACAAAGTCTTTAAGTTGCATCATTGATGCTGATTTGAGACCTTTTAGGAAAACCTAGCTTGAAAATGAAGTCACACGTAAAAGAAAGTTGAAACCACCGAGGTAAATTGTTTTGGCAGCAGATGAACTGTGCAAGTGGAAGTGCAGGAGCATAGATGGAAGAACCAGGAAGCCAACACATGAACCAAACACCTGTGTGAATGGTTAAAAAGGACAGCAAGCAATTACAGACAGCTTTTATAAATTCATCACCAAAATAGAACCCACATTCTTTTCTACTCTTTGCCTGCCCTCAGTTCACCTTTTATTTTGCTGTACTTGGGCTCATGTCCTCATTCACCATCTTTTTTCTTCAGAGAAAGACTCAGAACCAGTGAAGCCTCAGTACAAGCTGGCATGAAAACAAGCCCATTTCAGAATCATTATTAGGATGGCTTGCTTTTCCCAAAGACAAGAAAATGGGAATGACAAGCTTAAAATTACTGTAAAATAGGAAAGTGCTTACTGAATACCTGTGTGCTTTTGTTGGGTTGTGGGTTTTGTTTGGGTTTGTTTTTCTTTGTAAATCCTCACTCTTCTAGATTGTCTCCTCAGAAGACACTGCAGCATAAATTTTAAAATAACTTACATGCAGCAGCATTGAAAGATTTAACAAAGAGCTCTAGGAAACATTGATTTCCAAATAATTTTTGTCAAAACACTGAGCACACAAAGAAAAACAAACCCTGCCCTACATTTACACAAACAGAGCATCTGTTTGTCTCACTAACTAGAAGAAATAAAATATTTTTTTTGCCCATCAAGGAGAAAAAATTTGGAAAAATTGCTTTGGATTTGGTCCAAAATCAACCAAGAAGGTTTCAGGAACTTCCTCTAACACCACAGTTCTGAAAAGATCTGCTTAGCTAGTGTTGAAGTTTCTTAGAATCTTAAAAGTTTTAGCTCTGCACAGATGTGAAAGAATAACCCCAAAACCAAAGCAGCTCAGTGTTGAGCCATAGCTAAATCTAATTAAGGCTCAACATTTCTGTGCCCATATCTCTGACAGTTTAATCCAATAAAACATACTCAGATTGGTACTACTGTATACTAACAGGATTAATTCTTCTTGCCATCAAGCACATTTTACCTAAGGATGGCTAATGCACTCTAACTTCTGAGCACATTTTATGAGAAAGGACCCTTTCCACTGACTTATTGAAGAGGAGGAGCTGGTGAAGGGGAAATGAGCTGAAAGTTATCAGGAGGGCTTTTCAGAAGGTGTTCCAAGTCAGCAGAGATGTGGCATCTTCAAGTATGATTCAGACTAACATCACTCTCCACAGACTTGTAGTCAAGTACACTTGGATAACACTCATTTCAGAGGACCCTCAGATCCTTGGGCATCCCATCTCCTCTGCTAATGAGTTTGGGCACCTGAGCTCAGCCTCACTTGGGGCTGTTCCTGCTTCAGCACCCTAAACTTCACCTTTGTTCGTTCTAGCCCTTCAGTTCCTGTAGTGAACTGAGCAGTTTTCTCAAAACGTGCAAAGTTTGGAAGCCAGAAATTAAATGTCAAAAACAGTCCTGAAAGAGCAGTGAAAATCAAAACTTTCACAACAGAGCACTTAAAACAAACCATGTGCACTTTCCAAAAAGGGTGTGAGGACATTTGAAGCACAAACACATGCAAGTATCTGGGGCCTAGATAAGCTTGGTCATTTCAGTGCAGTTCTCCAAGGTGGGTGTTTTTGCAGCTATAGGAAGGAACTCTTTGCTCAGATCAGCATATCAGCAGCACAGCTTTCCTTTAAAAAACACCCAAACTACACTTAAAAGAATGTACTACCTGGTAAAGATCCTCTTTTCGAAAATCTTGTATGTGTATGTGGCAAGGACATCAGTTGCTCTTTGTAAAGGTTTTCCTGAATACCTTGATCAAATAGGCATTGATGGATTGCTGAGACAAATATTTATACCCTCTACATTTTTACCTGAATCCAACAGCTTATACATGAAAAGCTCCACAGGATGAATACATTCCCAGGTTTCAGCAGCATCCAGAAATTGAGCATTTTGCATTACCTATGATCATCTGTCCTCATCTGCTTGATTGCTAAGTTTAATCTTGAAATTAAAATGCCCAACAAAATTTCAAAGATTCGCATTACGTTCCACAGCATGGTGATGGTTTTTAATTTTTAAATAACTTGCCTGTAATGCAGTGACTCAGAAGTAAGTGTGAATGACAGAAGGAAACTTATTAGATTAAAAACAGTTTGTTGGAGAGAGTAGGGAAAATGAATTCACCCACAGGAACAGGTCCAAAGTTTCATTTTATTAGCAGGAATTCAGGAGCCTTCTTCCCACTCCACACTCCAGCTCATGCACTAATCGCTGTTGTAGGGAGCCATTCGAGTCAAGGCCATACAAAGCCTGAATATGGATTGAATTTGTCTCAAATAATGTTAGAGGAATCCTGAGGTTGAGTTCAGTTTAGGTTACAGCTTGAAGAAATCCATTCTCCTCTGGATGTTCCAGAAGGCGGGATTTTCCCAGCTTTCACTGCAGAAGCCCACTATGGAGGTAGGTCCCCAAAAGCACTTTGCCTTTAGGTACTCAGCAGCCCTTCTCAGTCAATGCATAGCCTGGAGTACCTTAGCAGATTATTGCAATCCCTTATATCTACTTTAAACATTTTAGTCAAAACTGCCAAAATCTTGTCTATGCCAGCCACATGCTTTCCTACTTTCAGCCTTGGCCTCCAGGATCCATCAATCAGTTTGGTTTTTTTTTCCCCCAGTGCCACAACAGACGCAGGCACACCCTGTGTATGTGCACACCCCAAAGCCATCCCTGAAAAGAGTACAGCTGAAGTAAAAGATAGTGCCCTTTTACACTCAGGGCTGAAATGAAGCCATCAAAGTCACAAAAGTCACATTTTTCTCAGGAACATGAAAGTTTGCATCACTGACTCTCCAGCACACCATGAGACACTTCCTGGGACCACCTACACGTGCTCTGCCCTTCTACACATCCACACAGGCTATGCACAGGGGAAAGTTTCTACATCCACATAGTACTTGTGTGCTGAACAAGTAGCAGCAGTTATTCTGATAGCCCTGTCATGCAGGGTTAGAACTGGACTGTGGCAAGGTTCTTTGGTGTCTGAAAGGCAAACTGTAGGGGAAGAAAAGGTTGTAAAGGGGATGTCTAGCATTGCTTAAAGGGGAGTCCCGGGAAAAGAGCCTCACAGTTTTAGGGAAGGCAAAATCTGGGAATTGCTGGGAAAATATGAGGTAATAGTGATTAATCCTGAAAGGAAAGAGGTAGTGGAAGGCTGGACCAAAGCAGGCTACATAGCAATGCTGAGCTTTAAAAAAATCAATTGTTGGTTATTCAAAATGTGTTATTAACTATTTCTTGACAGTCTCACGATTTCTTCCACTGGAAGTGTTCCTCAGACATGAATATACTGATATTTATTATAAGCACACTTTGATCTCTCAATAGAGGGCTGAAGAGACCTATGTGCCACTGCAAAGATGTTAAAGCACACATGCAGGAAAGGGAAAAAGAGTAGGAGATACCGAGCAGGCAGCAGGTGGAAATGCAAGCTTATTTGGGCAAAAGAAAGACCTAAGCTAGAAATTTCCGTGCCCTGGGATTGTGTCCTGATGTACCAGGATACTCAGTGTAAGAGAGGTGATTCTTTTGTAAGGAACAGACAAGCTGCACTGTTCAGGAAGAGGTCCCAGCTAGCAAGTGCACACAGAACAGGCAGTTCAGCACCTGGACTTGTGTGATGAACTTACAGCCAAATTGATATCAATTTCTGAAGGCAGTGACTCAGTCTTACCAGAGTCTCTTATTGTATATAGCACAAAATGATAAATTGAATAGAACAGTTCAGCATATTATCAGAAGAGGCAATACCCTTGTAAGAATTACCCAAAAGAGAAGTTTAAGGTTCTTGAAGAGAGTGATTTTATTTCTGCAGATTTCTTGTCACTCAAATTTCCCTCAGTGTTTCAAGTAAAAAATATTTTTTTAAAATAAAAACTACTTAATGAAACAATTTATTCCAGTTTTCTGTCATAGAACTGTCACATAATATAGTAATGTCCTTAACACAAAAAACCTGAACATCCAAACCTAACTACAAAGAAACTTCAAAATATACACATTTTCATTAAATCAGTGTAATTAATTTTCTGTCTAAACAAAAACCATCTTTTTACTAACGAAAATGTTATTATTATTTTTTTAAAAAGGAACAAAAGTTCAAGATTTTCTTAAAGCTAGTTCCCACCCACATGGCATTCCCCCACCCCACTTTGTGCTCACAAACTTGGAGACTGTGATTAGATATCTGAAATACACAGCTGCATTAGGATTTCAGCAGAAGGTAAGATACTCACTTATTCAATACTTGCATTGCATTTGGTGACCTAACAGATGTTTTACCAGTAGCTGGAAAAGAAATAATTGGCAAATTGAGCTCACACTAAAGCAACACAATCTGCTTCTGAGAAGCAGGTATAGGGTTCAAGACTGAAATAGCCACATACAGACAAGTGTATAAGCAAGACACCCCAGGGAAGGAAAAAAATTAACCAACATCCTGACACAGAAAATGGCAGGTGAAGTGCTCTAGGAGAGAGGAAAAAATAGGACTGCTTCACTTCAGATTTTGAAGAACATGAACCTGGCTTGGGTTCTCTGCAATACATATCTGTTAAATATGAAAAAATTATATGCCACCTCAAAACTAAACTATAAAAATTCTTGTAATTCACAGATTACACAGGAACAGGGTTTTTTCTTTCCTACAAGGTAAGTGGACAAGAACAAAGGAAAAAAGTAATCCAAGGCTACCAGACATGTAATTTTCAACCCATTTGACAACGGGTTTTACAACAAGCAGCCTATTACATCATTTTCTTGCCTCCTGTCTTTCAAAGGTACATGTGGCTTTCTCAGGTCCTCTGAGTACAAGAAATGTCACATCAGATGAAATAAATGTGGTAATGCAAAGGCAATTTCAAGTTGTGAAAGAGAACTGCAAAGTACAGCTGGGGAAAAGCCCTAAACTGAGCCAAAAGACTGCTGAATTAATGCAGGCACAAAGTATTTAACATAAGCTTTTATGTTAGAAGTTGCCTTGGCAAAACAAGGTTTTCTAGAAACAAAATAAAATCCTTACAGCTTGTTGTGGTGAGCAGGAGCAAACAGGCAGAAAGGACAGAGCTGCACTAGTGTCTGCCTCCTCTGGGTGCCTTTAGTGTCACTAGAGTCCTCATCCTCTTCACTCACTGTACAATTAGGAAAAACAAAATCTTTGATGTCATTATGGCTTCATGTCTAACCAGTGATGGTGGTCTGTAATTCAAATGCTTAGATATGAATGATCTTGGGTAACTTTGGTTTGGGAACATGGGGCCTAGGACTAAATCATAGGGTGAGAGAATGGCTTGAGTTGGAAGGGACCTGC
Source organism: Cisticola juncidis (assembly GCA_013400215.1). NCBI lineage: Eukaryota > Metazoa > Chordata > Aves > Passeriformes > Cisticolidae > Cisticola > Cisticola juncidis. The sequence continues at coordinate 372,602 of VXBR01007134.1, read as the reverse complement.
AAAAGCCATCTAGCCCAACCCCCCAGCTACTGGCAGGGATACCTTCTACTTGACCAGGTTGTTTAAAGATCTGTCCAATGTGGTCTTGAACACTTCAGGAATAAGGCATCCACAGCTTCTCTGGACAGTCTGTTTCAGACCTCACCATCCTCATCATTAAAATTTTCCTCCTTATATTGAATCTAGATCTACCCTCCCTCCTTTTAAAATCATTGCCCCTTCCCTGCTACTGAAAGCCCTTGTAAAAAGTGTTTCTCCATGTGTCTCATAAGTACCTTGAAGATCTCATACTTGTGGCAAAGGTGCACCATGCTGTATATCATCTACATTCCTTCCATAAGAGATGCTCAGAATGCTTAACAAACATCTAATGAGTTTCATAACACTCCGGGAAATGTTCATGACATTTTACAGAGGGATGAAGAGGTATCGAAAGATTAATTGCCTTGCCATGCACTGTCTTTGCAACAAGCACCTGTCAGATATTTTGAAATGCACGGATTACTTCAGCTTCTCAAGGAAAGTCAAAGCCTCAGTGACTTTAACAGAGTTATGTGTACATGCACGTGCTGAGGATCAGACCAAAGCAATGAGATAGCTTAGTAGAAATGGGAAAAGAAAACAAAGATTTGGTCATGGTGAAATCTGGATCTGAACACCTCATTCATATCTCTACGATTAAATATTGTTCCTGTGCAGTACACCCTCTATATTTCTTCAGGAGCATGATTTCTAATCAAAACATTTAAAGTTGACATTTTAGAAAAAATAGAGTTTTCAGAATATGGGGAAAAATAATCTTTCAGACTTTTCCAAGTGTTTCATATGAATATTTCTATTGTTGCGAATTTAACATTACCTAAGAACACACAAACATAGGTCAGTGCACAAGCTTAAAAATTTCAACAGTGTGAATGAACCTAGAAGGTGATGCAATAAGTCAGTTTGATTTAGAAGGTCTAAGACATAAACATGTATTTTCCAAATTTATTCCAGGTTCATCTCTCTGTTCCTCCTTTTGGTCTACACTGCTGTTGTAGAACAAATCTGTGTAAGGAAAGGGCTTGACACAATATCCCCTAGGTTCAATTCTAACTCAAATAAATTATGCAGTGTTAACAACTGCAGACAGTTTTCACAGAAGACAAATGAGTGAGTCTTATGTCAAAATACATTAATGTTTCAAAAAGAACGTTTTTTTATTGGCAGGAATAGTAATGCTAAAAGCTGTAGAAACCACACCTTTCTCAGGCTCTGGGATCAGTATTTCAAGGACAAATGAAGCTGCTAAGCAAAGCAATGAAATTGCTACCCAGGTTGTCCATTTATTTAGAGGAGTATTTCCACTGACATGAACACAGTGTGCATTGACAAGATTATTTTTGGGGGATAAAATATTCATAGTATCCATGGAAATAATGCATACCAAAGAGCAAAAAAAAACAGGCTGAAAATTTTTGGGTGGGATTTTTTAATCTAGTTTGGGTTTATTTTTTTTACAGAGGTAACAGTTCTATTAACATGCCTCTTAGAAATGTTACAGTCTCCACTGTGATATCAGGGTCCAGTGATCCTTAAAAGACTTTCAAGTCTGGGCCTGAAATTTTCACATATCTCCCCCTGGCAGATGAATGCAAGACTTACAAGACATTTATCTCATGCAAATGATGTGTAAATAATTTCTCTCCCAAATAACCACACGAGTATACAAGTTGGTGGTTGGCTCTGCTTCATTTTTACACTTAAAAAAAAAAAAAAAGGAAAAAAGAAGAAGATAGAACATTACATAAATTCACCAAGACCAAGGGTTATTTTAATAAGTTGTTTTGGTTTGTTTCTAGTCCTGAAGGAATTAATCATATTTACTTTAGATTTTAAATCCTCACCCTCCTTCAGTGGAATCCAACAGAGAACAAACCAAATTGCCAGATTTTTGGGGCATTGTTTTAAAAAGGTACTGTCAAAGACTCATCCAGTTTATGTAAGTTACCTATTCCTGCGGAAAAAGATGTGTCTGTCTTACTCCAGTAACCAAGTCTTATCTCATTTCCACCAGCATAAATATGGCTAGACTCCACCAACAATGCTTGAGGTCAATGATTTTCATACCAGCTTACTTCTCAGCTACACAGTCTGAAACAGCAGCAAAACATTGTTTTATTTCTGTTCCTAAAATTTAACTTTTTTTACCTCTTACCTGGACTTGTGACTCCCTTTTGTGCTGCATATTCACAGACCGCACTGCTGTGTTTGAAGATAAATGCAGAAAAAGAAGGTACTGCTTTGCTATAAGGCAAACAATACCTAATCCTATTTATTTTCTTCCTAAAGTACTGAAGATTTGGCTCCATCTTATACTCTTGTCTTCAGTTTGTGAAAAATAACTGTTGCATAAGGCGTGAATAATATTGTGTTATATAAATATCTTGTAGTATATGAACATGAAAGTGTATATTTATGGAGTGAAAAATGCGTAAAAAGCCAATTGCTTTCTTCCACTTTAACTTAGTGGGAGTTTTCTCCAACAGATTTTAACTATACTCTTTAAAGCTTAAGTGTTTTCCATGCAGATCTGGGAAAAGCTGGCAAAATTCATTGAAATTCAAACCCCACAAAATGAGTATCATTTCTCCTCCTCATATCCCCACAGATATGAGCTACATAAGAAGTCTCCTGCTATCATGCTGCTTGTCAAATTATTAGTGTTGTATCTGAATTTCAAACCAATAATGAGACAAGAAGGCCTAGGAGATAAATGCTACAGCAACAATATCATGTTGATGCTGCATTCTAGTATTCTGTAGTTGTTACAGCAGTGGTGGCTAATTCTATGTCAAATGGAATATGTGCTATTAAGCTGACTTCCCTGTATTCCTTTAAACAGCAGTGTGGAAGTCCTTTATTTTCCAGCTGGGTTGTTTTCCTTTGATGTTGCTTTGCTAGTGAGTATATCCCTTCTGTTTTGCTCATGCAATAAAACTAAAGTAGAAAGCCAAAAATAAAATTGCAATAATTACCATTTTGTACTTTTACTCTCTGAAGGGACTAGCTAAGATTTGCAAGAGCATTTATTTATTTCTGAATCCAGCATAAGGCAGTTGCCTACTATTTGCCCATAATTCTGCTCTCTTTTTTAAAATTATTCTTGTAGGCATAGTTTTTACCTATTTTAGAAAAGATACACTTATTTTAAAAAAAGAAAATATTATTTACTCTTGGTGCAGTAGCAAAATATGAGCTAACTTAATCTAGTTGTTTACCAAGGCAAGACAAAGTGGTTTTAGTGTGTCCCTTACTACTTCAGGCAAGATGAACCTGTCTTCCAGAAGGCTTACCTTTATCTTTCCCTTCAAATGTTCGTGTTTTACTGAGGTACAACAATAACAACGCCAGCCTGTAATGTCACCACCTCGAGGTATTTCCATGATTTCATTAAAATGCACCTTTCTGAAAACTCAATCAAGATTACTTTTTTTCCTTAGCAGGACATAAAAATGCTTTTGAACAAAACAGAAAGGAAGAGGCCAAACTAAAAGCTGTGGCTCAAATTAGTTTTGAAAACCAAGGAAGTGAAACTGCCTCGGGACCTCTTTCATGCATGATTTTTATCTGTGTGTAGAAGTACAGATAGCAGCTATTTGTTACAGCATCTATTTATTTCAGAAGCAGCCTTTCCTGGGTTTCATGGCTATTTCCCAACAGAATTACCCCTTTAGATAATGCACTGACAAAACTTCAACTCTACAACAACCCAATGGATACATGCAGAGCACATGTTTGCACTACCACCACCAGGGAAGTTTCACACTTTAAATTAATACATAATTTACCAGCACAGGCACAAATTACCCTTGCAAACAAGAAAAGGCAAAGCTGAGAGAGATAAAGAGAAGACAGAATACTTTAGGTCAATTGCAAGCAACTTTAATTTAACTTTGATTTGATGTTTGCACTTGTTGCCCTTTCTTCTTGCATTGAAACTCAAACCTCCCATGGCTTCTGCTCTGTGCAACTTTCATCACAGGGTGACCACAGGATCATGGAACTCAAGGCCACCAGCACTTCAGCCAAGCCAGAATGCAGTAAGATATGAAAGCAGACATTGGTCTGTACCAGCTGCCTCCACTCCATGAGCTGAGACACTGAGTTATCTTCAGAGGAGGGGTAGGAGCTGCAGTGGAGGTAAGGCTGAGCAGGCGCCAGATAACCCCAGAGACTCCAGCCAGAGGGAAAGAGACTGTGCTGTGGAGCATGCAAGATGTGTCATACTGTAAATCACAACTCTGTGGCAGTTGCTGTGGTAACCACACCTTTTTAAAAACCAGTTGGCAGATGAAACATTTAGACACTCTCACACCCTTCTTTTGCACATAGGTGAAGGCTGCAAAAGTGTACAGCCCTCATTTGGCAGAGGCTGTTTTTTTCCTTCCATGAATTCTCTACCACCACTTCCCCAAATACTCAAGACAGGTCTGCAAAGACTTAGATATCGACTGGTTTCCCAAATTTCTCTGTACAGCAGTGAATAGCAGCAGCCACTCAGGAAAAAAAAATTTAAAAAAATTAATCTTTTATTGCCTTTTTCTCCTTCCCAGTTTTCTCAAGATTATGAATGCATTGTTTCTAACTTAAATTTCAGCTGAGCTGTCTTGTTTGTTTTGATACGTAGACAGTTCTTTTCATGAGTTTACAGAAAAAAAAGGTACCATATTACAGTGCTGCTAGGATGCTTTATTACTTTTGTTGTTGGAAGGTACCATGTTAAATGTGTCAGTACAATTCCTTATCAATTAGAGAACCTTCCACAGCACAATAAATCCAAATGCTCACCCCACAGAGGACAAATGTAGGACCTATATTTGAACTTGATCCCAGTTCACTCTAAGTGACTTTGGCATGAAGAATTCCTTGACACCATTAGGTATTCCATGTAATGGAACCATTGCTGGAACCTCTCCTTTGACCTTGCTCTTGGTATTCTGGATCTGCTCTCCTCAAAATCAATTAGAAAAGACAGAAATGAAGGGGAAACCCTGGCAAAACTTCTACCAAACACAACCATTAGGTTGTACAAGGACAAAATTCATGTGCAAACATTTCTGTTACACTGAAATATCAGAGCAGTTTGTCCTACAAGAAAATTCAGGATACCCCACAAGCCAACCTTATACAGCCAAAAAGCTTATGGGTGCATTGTTCTACATATACTAAATTCCTGTATGTTCCCAGGAATTCTGTGTATTTTTCAATGGATGAATTATCACAAAAGCTTCCTGGTTATCTCCTGCTGAAGGCCTGTTCAGTGTAATTAACTGGGCCTGAAAGTGTGATACAATATATTACGGGCTCATATGTAAAACACAATTTTAAACACCAAGCTCAAGATGCATAGATTTTAAGTTTACTGTCCTCAGGATCTTGAAAATAGAAAGCTTATCTGTGGTGTCATGGGGTCTGTATAATGCTCCTTAGTATTAATGAGTATTAAGTCAAAAGGAAGAAAAAACACAGTCAATGGTACACTGATCCTATCCTTAAGAAAATCAAAGTACAACAAAACACAGTCCCCAGCCATTTCTATTTTTCTTAAGGGGAAAAAACATGACAGAAAACAAGCCAATAATGCTCTATGTTAATCTGTAGAAATATATTCTGAATTTACTTAAAAGATTCCTTATCAAATAGATGATTTATTGAGGTTGAGAGTAAGACTTTACATATGGGGTTGCTCACCACCATCAGAGGCTATTTGTGACCACAACAAATAACAGAAATCAAGATACTTGCAGAATCAGAACTGAAATTGAGCGTTTGGTAGAACAAAATACTGGAGGGTAAAATTCTGCCATGGCTCATGCAGCATCTGTATTCTCATGCATGAGAATTCAGGACCCAATTTATTTCCTGATGATACTCACAGACAAGAGACAAATTGGAACCAATAGTGTCAAGCTTCCTCATTTTTAAGGAAGAAAATAAAGCAGCCTAAGCAGTTTCTAGCCAATGCATGGCAAGGAGATAAATGTACATTCCCACCAGTGCATTGTGCCAGTGGAAGGTGGCACCTCCTTCCTGCCAGCCCACCCAGCTGCTCACCAGCAGCCAGTGCTGGGGACTTCTGCCTTCCTCAAATCCCCTTCCATCAAAACACAAAATGACCAATCTTTGCAGCTTCAGACAAGAAAGATAACTTTGCTTGATTTGGAAGGATTGCTCACTTGTACAGCTCTCAGCCAACAAAAATGAAGGGGAGTGACAGTGGCATGGGGTGGGGAAAACAGGATAGATTAGAAGGCAGAGGTTTGCTGCCTGCAGTTTAAGTGTTGGTGAGATGACTACCCTTTTTTTTTTTTTTTTTTT
>VXBR01007134.1:330630-366228 GCA_013400215.1 Cisticola juncidis | reverse complement strand
TTTTTTTTTTTTAGTTTCTTAAATATTAAGTATTTCTCCAAATTAACATCTCGGAGTTAATCCAATGCTGAAAAACAGTACTGAGGATAACATCACAGGCAAAGTATAGCCTATCTTTTCAAAAGGGCAAGTACCTGTCAATGAGCCAGCAGCTCATGGGACAATATTCCATGCAGGAAAGAGGGTGCAGCTTCACTGACTTTGTCCTTTAATGCCTACCTGCAAGGAACTTCTGCATCTGTGATAGATGATCATTCCTAAACCACTGTGGGAGGTAGTTCTCATTATCTTCATTTCATATGGTAAACTCCCCAAGGCATTTATATTATTTCCCCTACATATGATTAGAAAAAAAGAAAACAACAAAAAACAGCAACAACAAAAACAACAACAACAACAAAAAAACCCAAAAAAACCAAAAAAAACCCCACCCACAGGAAAGAAAGTCCCAAAATCCAAAAGCAAACAAACCCCACTGTCTCACTCTTTGCCATGAATTAAAACATCTAAAACAGCAATAAAAAGCTTTATTTCTATTATACATTATTGCTGTTATGCTCTACTCATTGATTTTATTAGCAGAGAATTAATGTGTATTATAAGGTTATTTGTGTCCTTCACAAAGCTGGGAATTTTATCTTATTCATCTCTTGAATGTGTAACTATGTTTACTTTCAGTGTAACCACATTTGCTTTCATCAGGAGAGAGTCTGGCTTATTATCTCAAACATTATTGCCATATAGTAAGTGCACAAAAATCCCAGTAAGAAATTATTTCATAAAACAGAGCTTGTTTTGCACAGATGAATTTGCCTGTTAGTGGAAAAGTGAAAAAGGTAAGAAGCAATAATGTCCTTCAAGGAGGAAACAAAATAAAGCTTCCATACACGTTGCCATGACACTTTTCTACCAATAATGATTTCTGTTTATGATATCCTAGATATCAAAACCACTTCTAATGCTGTTGTTGTAAGAAAGTGCCCTGCTTCTACTCTGGGAAAGTTCTTTTATCGTCCCCTTTTTCACTAGTAGTTTGTATACAGCATATCTTCAAAGCCCCATCAAAGCCTGAAAACACAGCACTTACTCACTGATGATTCCACTATTGATTCAAAGGCATTCAAGTTATTATTAGTCTCCCTCTATGGATGCATCATCACTAGTACTAGCTGACTTCTAATGGTAGTAGTCCACCTCTGTGAGACTGAAATTGTCAGTGTCTCAGATCAAATCAGTTGGCTTGAGACCAGCTTGGATCAATAGTGCTGATGGATGATGCACCCTCCCACCCCACTTAGATTGGTAATATAAGAGATTTTAATGTTTTGTTCATTCTGTAGTTCCTACAGCCCAGTCATCAACACTCTGGGATAATTGGGGTTGATGGATTATTGAAGTGAGCACTGTGCAACTGAACCAAGGTGACTCTTTCCCACACTTATCTCCAACCCTTGCTAGATGTAGTACAGCCCGAGAAGCTGCAGTTCAGCCCATGCCAGGTATGAAGCAATTCAGCTCTGCCTTTAGTTTTGTGATCATTACAGCAGGTCAGTATTGCACACTGAAGCACGAACACAGCAAAAGGAAGGGACAAAATAGACAAGGAATAGAAAAGATTGTAGAGTAGAAAGAAAAGTCCACCATCAGCTACTGCGTTCCTTTTCTCCAGACCTCATTTTGTTATTATTAGCTTGCCCTCCCCTTCCTTCACAGCTTATGACACCCTTGAAATTTCTATGTAACTATTTATCAATTCTGCAACTTTTCTAAAAGTTTAGGAACAGCAGAGAGTCTCTGGGATCCTGCTGAGCCTCAGAGGTAACTTAACAAGACTCAGAATGGATTAGAAAAGAAAATTTATTTTTGGCTGAGTATAAAAGGTAGTTTCTGAAGACTGAGGAATGTCATTGTGAAACAGAATAACTTCTGATGCAAAAAAAAAAAAAATCCTTTGTGTGCTTTTAGATACAATAGACATAGGTTGTCTGCATTTTAATACTTGGTTGTTTTCTCTTCCAAGAAAAATCACTTAGAATCACTATTTTCATCATATACTGACTATTAATGATTAAGTGTAGCTATTAGACTGATACCATTTGCCATAGGTTAGATGTTCTCAAGCTGTGGAATTATGTCAGAAGTAAGCACAGAAATATCTGCAGCACTAGGAATATCTGTAACAGCTGACACACTGCCTCTAAGAAAGGATTCTGTTCAAGGAGACTAACAAAAAATTTTAAAAACCCCAACCTTCCTAGTTTTGAAGGGTCAAGGTATCTATGAAGGTCTAAACCAAGCCAATTACAACTCAGATCCTCCTTCAATTGCTACAAAAGCAGCTTTGGATGCTTTGAAGTACATGACCTAGTCCCAGCTTTTGCTTGGGATTGATGCTCCAAGCCGCACTACAAAAGGTAACCACAGAAACAAAATATTTGGGACTTATGATGGGCATCAACTTCACTCCAACAGCACTGAGGTTCAGACCAAAGACTGTCATATACTTAGGAAATCAGAGTTCACAAAAGCACTGGGTAGCATTTGCCCACAACAAATATTTCCATTGAGACACCCTTTTAATTTGTAGTATGACTAATTTTTAAATAGAACCAAGGTCTCCAAGAAGAAGTCCTTTCACCTCTAAAACTTAAACCTCAAAAAAAAAATTCTTTTCTTGTCTTCCTGAGGACTGCCAGCCACTTTCCTCAACCCTTTCATGCCCCAGAGCATCTTTGATCTTGCTCCTATAAGAGCACTGCTTTCTTAGACCTATGCAGACATTTAAAAAGGTAGCATCTTACCAACACACTATATGCATAGTAGGAAGTTCAGAAAGTCTTCTCTCTAGAAACCTTCTCTACTCTCAGTTTTCTCTGCTGAGTTCAACATCAATAGCTTTCCACAGAATGGTTTGCCATTTTAATGTAGTTGTAAGATCACAAGCATCAAACATCTCCTAACATGAATACAGCGCTTTTCTCTTCAGCAGCAACCCCCACCAAGCCCTCTGTATGGTTTTCAAACTTTTTTATGTGTATTCCAGAACTGAGAAATCAAAGTCAATGCCTTTCTAAATGAGGTGATGCCCAGCTCCAAAATTATTTCCCTGCCAGGCTTGCATTTTCAAATAAAAATAAAAGAGCAGAATTTATTTTTACAGAAGAAGAATAGTCTCTGTTCAGAGGTAGAAATTTTGTTTTTTTCAAACATCTGAAAACAAACATCTGGCTCTACAGGGAAGGGCAAATTACAAAAAAAATCAGTTCAAAAGACAAAAACAAGAAGTCATTGCTGACAACTGGAAAAAGGAAGCTGAACAGAGAATATTATGCAGCTAATGCTAAAACAAATCATGCCAAGCCCCAACAGTAATACTTCACGTTCAACTGGTTGTGTCCTCAGAGGCATGCATTAGTGTACACCAGAAATTTCTGCACAGAACTAAAGCTCCCACTTCAGCCTTGGAGTGTTTTACTTCAGTCATAACATAATAACTCAATTTTATAGTGCTCTTTGACATTGTAGGAGAAAGTAATTTACAAACAGGGGGACATGATGTGCTCCAACAAGGAGTCTGCTACCTCACAACCCCACCTGATTTATTAATTTCAAAGGAAAAAGAGAATGGCAACTGCAGCCATAAGAAGTGTTTTATTTTCTTTTCAAGTCTACCACCCATTAATAAAGCTAGAGAGAAAGAAACTTTCAATGACTGTAACATAATAAGATACACTGGACACCTCAACATATCCAACATCCAGAATAGTGGTGGCAAGGCTTGCTCAGGCCCTACCTTGGGGGCCAACAGCTTATTTTGTACTGCTGAAAAAGATTTATGTGTCAAAATGATATGTGAAAGCATCACCAGCAAGACAATTTCCTGCAAGATCCCGGAGTGAAGTGTTTCTATACAATGCCAGTGGTAGGTTCTGCTGTTCAGCCCTTCATATCTGGACAACATTATTCCCATCACTGTCTCCACCACAATGTACAGAAGTAGTTGTTTCCCTGGCATACAGGCATGTATTTTGTTCTTTTTAAATCTCTTTAATATTGGAATCAAAGCCATTTTTGCTGTCTGATCTTTCTTACTGACCTTGATTTTTTTCAGCTCTTAAGTTAGCCATCAACATCCTTGAGAAGCAGCTGCCTAACAAGCAACACATCTTAAAGGTCTTCTCTGAGCTGACTGGAGACTGCAACACTGTAAACATTCATTACTAGTGTGGTACAGTTTTATGTTCCTGCTAGGATGGAGCCTCCTGAAGTCCTCCTTAGGTTAAACAAATTCTAAAACTGACTCTGCATCTTGTCTCTTTGGGGTATTTCTTCAATTCCTCTTCATTTGTATTTAGAATAAAATGCTGAAAGTTTCACAAGTGCTCAGTGCACTATAAGTCTTATGCATAGTGAAGGTTTCTTATCCATCTGTTTTAATTTTCTTTTACAGAAATGTTGGCCCAAAAGGGATCTCTTTATTCCATCCTGAGAAGATGGAATAACACTTGTGACTGTGTGCAGTATTGACAAACTGCTGTGCCATGCTGATTGTAGAATCAAGGTTGGCTGTCTGTATGAAATGCACAATCACTGTGCAGAATCACAGTCAGAGCTAACAGGCTACTCAAATTCTTGAATACCAAATGTCAAATGTCCTCAACATCCAGACTTGTTCCCAGCTTCCAGAACTATAGATGCTTTCTCCTTAAGCAACTCTTTCTCCATCTTTTCAAAAGCAAGGAAGAGATCAGCAACATTCAAGACAGTAGTTATTGCTCCCTAGAGAGATATAACAGAACCCAAATTTTACTAAGTTCCTAATGAAATCAGATTTCTCTTCTTCCCCTTGAGAAAAGCCCAATGTAAACTTAGTTATATACAGTCTAACTTGCTCAACAAATAAAATATTCAATTTATTGGTCTTTATTGCAGCCACGGAGAAGCTTGTGCTGGGTGTTTTGATAACTCAGTAGTAGGTCCATTCACAGAGGATGATTCTGAAAGTCAGCTGAAAATGTAAGGTTTCATAAAGTCCAAAGCTTTAATTCTTCATCCCTGACTTGAGTGTCCTTCTCTCCCTCACTGTTTCTCTCAGTTTAACTATTAAGCTCCACTCCCAAGATTAAATTTTCATAATGACTCTGTATTTTTATTGTTCAATTTTCTTGCTTAGTGATTTCAAAACATTTTAGACTGTTATTTTACCAAGTGTAAAGTCTTGCAAACTGTAGAGCTTTGGCCCCTTTACTGTTTGATAGTGCCAAAAGCTGTAGCTTACAAACATGCCAAAAATATGTTTTCATACTTCAAATAGTATCGTATAATTAGCATGAACATTCCAACACAGATAAGATTTTGGGCAACAACTGGCATCTTTGTGTTCAATTTCAAACAACACCAGAGAGATCCATACTGAAGACAAACATTTACTGTTCTCTGAGATCAGTGGCCTACTCAAGGTAAACTGAACAATAAATCTGAAACCTGAAAAATTTGATTATTTCTAGAAACCTTAGCTACATAGCTTGCAGTTTGTTGATTAATGAAGTTTTATTGCCATGAAGCTATGCTAAAACCATGACAGACATTGCTGCTTCTGTATGAACTGTGCATGAGAAGTGATTGCTGTTCCACTCAGGCACAGTGCAGTAAGGCACAAAAGAAATCAAAAAAGAAAAAATTCCTACACAGCCATAAAAATAGTACATCACTGCTTAAAAATTTTATATATAATTTTAAATACATGCAGAAAGCAGATAACACAACCTTGTAATGATTGTAATAATTATCAAGTAAGCTTTTTGGAACTGTAAGGCTAATGGCACTGGACCTTGAGCAGAGACTAAGCAATGAAAGCAGCAATTGTAAAGCAATTAACCTTGCTCTACTGCTGTAACTTTTTAGGATAATATTAAAAGCCACTTGCCATTTTCAACCTTTAGAGAATAATGAAAGACTAGGAGATATTAAACCAAGAGAAAATTCTGCTAAAATGTGTATTTCCTTATCCTTGTTTGGAGTGATTTGTTCCTACTTTGAGCTCAAAGAACAATCATGTGCAGGTGTAAATTCCTGGTGAGATATTAAACTTTTGTTACAGGTCAGGTTATACCTTGTTTGGATTGCTGCATTTGACTCTTTGCTTTAAGTAGGTAGCTTTAAAAGATAGTTAGACATATCACAGTTGAAAGGGCAAGTGCAAGGAACTCCATGAATAGAGCACTCTGCCTTGAGAGTCTCCACTAGCATTATGTGAGAACCAAGGCAGAGAGGAAGCAGTAGAAATGATAGCGTTTGAACAAAGTAAAAACTTCCTGTTTGGGAGGTTCTAATCACAAGCTTGGATGAAATACGCAACCATTTGCAACAAAACATATTGGCTAAGATTATTGCCAGGCTTGGAGAAGTTCCTCCAGAGCAAAGCATCCTGAGTTGGTCTCTCCTCTACATCTCCCCTGATGACTCTGAGGAAAGAAGACATGAAACATTCATATAAAAACTATAGAAAAAAGGAGGTACGTAGATGACACCAAGATGAAGAAGTAACAAAATACTCTGGAGGACAAAGCCAGAGTGACTATGATAAATTGGACAAGTGGTGCAAGAAGATGGAAGACAAGAAAGAATGAAGTGATTGATTTTTATGTTGCTAAATTGAACACCTAACTGCAAAACAAGGAGCGCAACCTCAAAGGACTGGAGTTTCAAGTGCACAAAAACTAAGTAGAAGTCCTCACCAAAACCACCATCTAATGCAGATGAAATTGGGTAGATATGCTGCATTTATGATGGGCAAATTGTCTGTTCTACTTCACACTGATGACAGCCATCACTGAGTCTCCAGTTTTAAGCACTACACTTAGAGATATAGAAAAAAAGACAGTAAAATAAGACACGAAGGTGCTCATTCCTGTTGTGAGAGGGGTCAGGTGGTTTGGCACCTGGAGGGTTGGCTCCTAGTGTAGCTGCCATCTCTTCCCATTTGGCCCAGCAGCAATAATCCATCTCCATCTTCAGACATGATCTACCTGCCCTTGCCCTCCTGTGTCTTTGATCTCTGCATGGCAAGCATTGAATTGTTTTATTTTCAGTTCTCATGTAAGTATGACTGTATTTGAATTGAACTTTACAAACTGAAATCAAGGTGCACTCTTAAGTCTGATTACCCCAGGTAGATTTATATTGCTCAAATGATAAAAAGTATTATGATTAGCAATGCTACTAACCAAAGAGATTAAATCAATTAACTGATATTTTAGCCTTCTTGCATTCAATTCCCAAGAGGGGGGTAGTTGTATATGGTCATACAAATAAAAAAAAAGAACACAATCTTACTAGAATACTAGAATAACATGTGGATTGCACACTACTAGAAAGATAGTTTTGTGTTTAGAATTTGTCCAACACTTCCCTTGATATTCATGCTGTATTCATCCAGTCATGCAATTCATGGGAACAGCCTTGAGGGAAGTATAAAAAAAAAATCTAAGACGCTCTGGTTCAAATATTTCAGTGTAGCAGCTTCCCATCCAGTTAGATTTTCATGCCTTAGGTCAAGTTCTATATCTGATCAAGTTTTTTGTGCTGTTCTGTACACTATCAGTATTGTAATAAACATCCCTATCTTTGCATTTTATGCCATGATATTTTATTTGAAAAAAAACCCAAACAATTCACTTTTCATGGAGCACTATTACAATATTTCTGTACTATAGTTTAAACTTCTAATTTGCATGAACAGCATTGCCACCCTACATGTTTCCTTACTGCATGGCTACTCTGATTACTGCTTAATTGTTGTAGCAAAATAAATTAGAAAAGTGAAGTCTTGCATGGCATATATTAATGTTTTATGCTTTATATTCTTCTTGCATACCTTACTATTGAAAAGGTATCACCCAGGCATACAGTGATAGTAATTCTTGTTGTGACCTTTGTCTGGCTTTGCTTGAAATATCATCTAACATTTCTGTGTGTTCATTTCAGAGCAGAATTCTGCAGGGCCTTTCAAATAACTATATTCCACTCAACAATGCCATCAAGGTGTGAAATACATGCACTTCTTTAAACTATAAAACAACCTGTAAGATTCAGTTTTGAGAAAAAAAGTCTTCTGTATCACCACAAACTTGTTTGATTCCCTTCACATTTGAGGTTTTTTACAACTTTTCAGAGACACAGAACAGCAGAGTCCAAGACCACCATGATACTCTCTACATTCATGTTTCAAAGAACTAATGTGGCTCAAGTAGTACCCCAGCATTTCCAGAAGGCACATTTGTCTACTTCTCTTTCTAAAATCAGTGTTGATCTCAATTATGGTTATGAGCATCTTCAGGGGAAAAAAAAAAACAGAAACAAACTTTACAGGGGGTCAGTGCCCAGTTTCACTCTGCCCCATTTTTAAAGATACCCACTACTCCCACATCAGAGTGGTTTGATGCCTCCCTGAGAGGAAGGAAGACAGAAAACTGGGTGGGATGGGAAATCAAACACATGTCTTCCTAGTCCAGAGCCATCTGGCTCAATCCCTAAATTTTTCAGGAGTGAACCAGTAACACCTCTCCACAGGGAAGTAGTGGAGAACTTTTCTTTTTTTTGTCTGTCCTTCACATGTGGGTGTACTCTTTAAACTTTGGCTAATCTGTAGCTATAACATAAAGAACCAAAGATGGTGATGTTTTTATTAGCTTCATCCTGCCTTGTATAATTTGACCCAAACTGCCCATACTTCAGGGAGATTGAGCACACACTGCTTCAGAACAAGACCAGACACTTTATGAAGGTGGATGCTCACGTTATCACACAGAATAGTCAGGGTTGCAAAGGACCTCTGGAGATCACCTAGTCCAACCCCCCTCCCAAGGCAGAGTCACCTAGAGCTGCAGACATAGGAACACATTGAGGTGGAATTTGAATGTCTGGACTATCTCCAGTATCAAAGAATGGTTTGGGTTGGAAGGCACCTAAAGAACGACCTAGTTCCCAATGCCTTGTCATGGTCAGGGATGCCTTCCCTAGACCTTAGGTTATTCAAAGGCTCACACCGCTGGACCTTGTCCACTTCCTGGGATTAGGCACAAACTATATATTTGGATAATCTGTTCCAGTACTTTGCCAACCTCATAGTAAAGAATTTCTTCTTATTATTTAATCTAAACCTACTCTTCCAGTTTAAAGCCATTGTTCCTTGTCCTGTTACTACACGCCCTTGTAAAATAGTCTTCATCTATCTTGTGGGTCCCCCTTTACACAGGGAAAGGACACAATAAGTTCACCCCAAAGTCTTCTCTGAAGACTGAACAATCCCAGCTCTCTGAGTCTTTCCTCATAGAAGAGGGACATCATCCCTCTAACCATCTTAGTGGCCCTCCTCTGGACTCACCTCAACAGGTCAATGCCCTTCCTGTGCTGGGGGTTCCACAGCTGGATGCACAGTTCCAGGTGGGGCCTCACCAGAGCAGAACAGAGGAGCAGAATCCCTCCCTGGCTCTGGTGGCCAAGCTGCTTTTGCTACAGCCCAGAACACGTTTAGCTTTCTGGGCTGTGAGTGCACGTGGCTGGGTCTTGTCCAGTCACTCATCCACCAGCACCCCCAAGTCTTCCTGAGGACTGCTCTCAGTCTCCTCATCCTCCAGCCTCTGTTGATACCATGGGTTTTGCTTGCACTGGGTCATCTTAGAAGACATGAGTTTCCTATGGACTCACCTCTTGAGGTTACCCCTGTCCTGTCCTTCAGGTGTGTCTATGTCTCTCTGGTACTGCAGGGCAATAGGACACAACACTTCTGGCTCCCCATGGGTGTTTTTGCAGTACCAGGCCAAATACACACAGAATGTGGCAAGTCATCTGTCATGATGTGTGACTTTCTTGTGTGAATGCTGCTTGCAGTCTTCCAGTTTATATCATGGTCTTACTCTTTCACACAGTCATTCAGCATTTGGGCTCAACAAGTGTGACAAGTTCTACCAGACACTGGACACCTCACAGCATCTGTCACTGACTATTGTTTTTTTTAATAGATAAAACTCTGTCTTTGAATTTAGAAGAGCATGGAGAACTTTCCACTACAGTTTTCTCTAGCAATGCAGCAAGAGGTTTGCTGCTCTTAAGAACAAGGGTATTTTACACAAAACTAGGCTGCCCACAAGAACAGTGGGCAGAACTTAAGGCCTTCTCAAAAAGATCAAAAAAAAAAAACCCCACCTAAAAGAATAGCTGACAGAACAAAAATAATCAGGTGCTTGGTAATAGCTAGTTGAAATGCTGCTTCATTTTACAATTCTCTAATGAGGTGCACTATAACACAGTGCCTGAAATAACTTTAGGTAATGGGACTACCCCTATTAATCTACTTATGAGGAAGCTGTTCATTAATTAGGGTGGACAGAGCAATCACAGGGTTGCTGAACAAAAGCAATACCAATTCACACTGTTGACAAGTATCTAATTAGAAATTAATGGCAGAAAACTGTCCAAATATATAAGCCCTATCTATCAGAGAAGCACATAGCACAGGTGTACATAATGAGAGAATCTAACACATCCATCTTCAAAATAGATTCAGGAATCTGTTTAGAAAACATTAACCCTTCATTACACAACTAGCTCAAAGCAAGAACCTTGTTCAAACAATCTCATTACTTCAATTGTGAGTCCTTTATAAACCTCCAAATTTTTACTTACTTGAAGATTGTCAACCCTAAATCCACCAAACAACAACAACAACCCCCCAAAAGACCCCTCCAAACCACAACCTGGCAACCAAATCTACACCAAACCCCACCCAAACCCATCAGCACACAATACTCAGGAGTTACCAAGCACTCTGAGTAAAGATAGTTGGGAAAGAGGATTTTTGGAACTCCTAATGTTTCTGTGTACAATAAGGATAATATAGTCTAACCCAACTTACTTAGGAGGTACTTTACACCTTGGGACAGCAAGCTGAGGAAAACTATTCATGCAAGACTAACCTAACGAATTGTACATGTGCTTAAATATCTGAATTTGTTTGGGATTTTGCTTAAACTTGGACAAAGTTGAACATCTGACAGTCGTATTTTCTGTCATCCATCTCAAGCAGGGCACAACAAATACTTCACAAATAGTTTATTCATCTGGAAATGCTGATATGCTTTGAAGATTGAAAGACCAAGGGCTTGATAAGCAAGCATATTGCAGTGCATATCTTACCTCCTCAACAATTTTTTATTTTTTAATAACGAACTGTGTTTATTAATCCCATATCTCCTAACACATCATGTGGAACTAAGTAATTAGTGCAACATCTTTCATAAGCTATGTTAATAAACCCTGGCATCTCTGTGCATGATTTGGGAGAAATTCAATAAGCAAAAGGTCTTAAATTTCCAAATGACATTTGAGAAATTCATGTCTGAGGCAATTTGTCTTCCCTCACAGTAAACCTTAAGTCTTGTCTTTAATTCATAATGTCCTAGAGAAGGAGGGAGACCTGAGATGACCTCTTTGCAGGTCTGTGTTCTGGGAGAGTGACTGGGCCCCACTGCTCACCTCTGGGAACCACAAAGGTGTGTTTATTCTCCTGAATAAAGGTGTGTTAGCCTTCTCAAACAGGGCAGAGACTACTGCCCTTTAAAAGCCCTAGATGCTGACAAAGCCAAGGTCCATCAGGACAACAGTATGTGTTGACAGTGTTCATGACTTTGAGTCAGCATCAGGCACATTTCACTTGCTCATACTTGAGGAGCAGTGTTCCTACACTCCACTGACAGCCTGTACTTGTGAGGAGTAGGACTCTGGCACTTTCTTGCTCCCTCTCCTGGCTTTGTTCCTGTGACAGATTAGGATTTGCAGCAAATGATATGGGTATAAGGTATGTGTGGTGAGGCACCTGGATAGAGATTTGTAGATCCTTTGGACTAGGCAACATATTCTGGCTGTATTTTACATGCAGATGTTTGGGTGCTCAGCCCCAGAGGTTTTCAGTTTGTGCTCCAGTTTTTTAGGATGAACATAAAAGCGTTTGATTCTCCTTTTTTCAACTGAAGCTTTCTTTGTAGTAGATGTCCATGTTCTAATCTTCAGCTGTCCAGAACTTGTTTCTCCTGGTGCAACAGACTATTCTCAGAGGCAGAAGCAGCCTCTGTTATAAGGAAAGGGCAACACCCAGGCCAGATTCTGAAGGTGGCAGGCAGGTAGCCCACACCCATTTGGGACAGACAGACTCCAGGTGCATCCCACAGAGCACACACCTGCAGTGTGCTGCAGCAGAACTCACTTGGTTATTTCTGAACCCTTGGCTCAGGGGCTGGCTTTTCATCAACATGAACGACAATGCTTGACAATTTGGTGGTTTTGTTTCAGCTGAAATAGAAGAAATTTTCTTCTATGTATCTGGTACAGTGCTATGTTATGGATTTAGTATGAGAATAATGTTGAAAACACACTGACATTTTAGTTGTTGCTAGGTAGTGCTTCCTCTGAATAAAGGTATTTTCTGTTGCCCAGGCTCTGCCACAACAACAGGACGGAGCACAGCCAGAACAGGTGACCCGAACTGGCTAAAGGGATATTCCATGCCATGGAATGTCCTTCCCACTATATAAACTGGGGAAAATTGACTGGGAGCCACAGAGATCTGCCCAGGAACAGGTTAGGCATTGCTCAGTGGATGATGAGAAATTGTATTGTGCATCACTTGTTCCTCTTGGGTTTTATTTCTCTCTTTTCATCATAGTTTTGTTTGTTTGTTTCTATTATTAAATTTATCTCAACCCATAAGGATTACTTTTAGTTTCTGATTCTCCTCTTCACCAGGGTGGGAGGCAGCAAGCAAGCAGTTGTGTGGTACTTGACAGACACAGCTGGGGTTAAACCATGACAGCTGGGTAGCTCCTCCTAGCCTGGAGGCCAAAGCGCTCTGCAGTTCTCTGAGTACCACTTACATTGTAGCCTTAATGCAGATTTTACAGCTTTTACCTTGTTTACAGAAGCATGCAGTTGGAAGACACTCAGCTTTCCAGCACTGTTGTTTACACATGTCTTAAATCAAGGCAAGTAAGTTAGTCCCCCCTTGTAAAATTTCAGCAAGCTACAGAATGCAGTGACCTCCTGTCCTGGCTTTGTGATACTTGGTAATGAGAAATGCAATGCAGACTCGTCTCCTGCCCTCTGAAGCTGAGCAGAGAAAGAAGAGAGACCTGTATTTTCCTTACTACTCTAGCCCATCCTGCTTCATGCTTGAAATTAAAGGTGGGGGAGTAGGCAGAGGGAAAACAGACAGACCACTAACTGTGAATGTGGTCTCACCAATTTACTTTTTGAGTTAATGTGAACATTTCCCTCTGTTTAAGTGCTGTACAGCTTTACTTCATTATTTGTAGCTAACTGTGATGATGGAAGATAATGATTCTACACTGTAAATTAGTTCCTATTACATGATTTGTTTCAGATTGTCATCTTGACATTAAGACAATGTTACATTTTTAGAAGTAGACAGGAAATTTGCTCTTTTACTTTGGGAAATCTAAGCAAAATTTTGCTTTTTCAAAATGCATGCATTCACGAATGGCTAAACAAATCAATTTCCCCGTGGACATGCATCATTTATTAAACATACTGGAGAATCTGATCCTGCAATCCCTGTCACACAACAGTCCCACTGAGGCCAGTAAGGTCATTCTCAAAGCTACAAGACCAGGCTTCTGCATTTGCTAGCAAACAACTATTTTGCAGACCACACTAGATCCATTCCCCAGAAATACCCTGAGTTCCCAACAGTGACCTTTGGATAAGCCTTCACTGCTGATCTGTCCTGAAAATCTGGCAATAACCTCCAGTCACAGCACTTCAGAATTGCAAGTAGAGATTGAGAAGATGATCTGTCTCTCCAGCATGAGAGTACAGCATATTTATCTGAGAGACACAGCTCATCCTGAGAAAAAGGCACATCTAGAAACAGCTAAAAAGGGGGCAAAGAAAGAAAGGAGATTACATTGAAAGACAATGGAGAACAGAAGAAAGAGAGCATGAGCTGCAGTCAGATACAAGAGGAGTGGTGCTGCCCCAATCATTTATTGTTGGGTACAAGCCATGGACAGGGGTGAAAGCAGGAAGGTGCATGGTTACACACATTCCTGATGCCACACCAGCAGCTGCTACTACCTGGAGCACTGGTAACCAAGCAAATCTTTATGTGCATGCATATTCTGAGGTAATCCCTTGCACCTATTTATACTATTTATACCTATTTATACTATACTACTGCATAAATTCTCTTTGTATTGCAAATCAATGTAATTTGGAATTATCATTTTCTTTCTTGTCAAACCTTCTGAAAATGTGATCAAGGAGCTGTATAGTCAACAGCTATCCAGGCAACACATATTTCACTGAATTAACATCTCCAGGTGACCCAGCGCTGCTCTTGAACGAAGACTGGTTAAATGTGGTCAGATTTATAAAGCTGCCTTCAGAGGAAAAGTCATTTCTCTATACGGGCAGTGAAGACATAAGGGCTTTTGAAGGGTGCTCCAGAGTCCTTCAGCAAGACACTGCCTGTGGAGTTCATCTTCTGAAAAGGCCTCAGAGGCCATGAAGGACAGGCAGCTGAATGTGAGCCAGCAGCATGCCCTGGCAGCACAGAAGGTTATGCAGCAATCTTGAGCTGCTGCAATCAGAAGCACAGTCAGCAGATCAAGATAGGGGATGACCCCTTTCAGATAACCATTTTTTATATTGCATTTGGAATACTGTGCACAGATTTTGGGTCCCCCAGCAGAGGAGTTCAGCAAAAGACCACCAAGTTGGTCAGGATTAGAGCACCTGCCCTCTGAGGAGAGGTTGAAGGACCAAGGTATGTTCAACCTGAAGACAAGACAGCTCCAGGGGCATCTAACAGGTAACCTCATTACCTCTGAGGTTACCCAGTAAATCGAGGTATTCTCACCACAGTAGTGCACAGTGGGAAGACACTGGGTTTAGGGAGAAGGGCAAGTCACAGACTGGATTCAAAAAGAGACTCTTGCACCCTGGAAACAGCTGTGCACTGATTCAGATTGGCAAGGAAGGCAGTGCAAGATATATTTTGTGATTTTCAAGACCAGAATTCCTGTAGTAATCTGATCTGGTCACTCTGCTTAGAGCAGAAGGCTGAACCAGAGATCTACTGAAGCCCCTGCTCTCAATGCAGTCTTTTTTGATGTGTCCATGAAACAAAAACTGTCCTTGAAAGGCAGCAGTACTCCAGCTTACCACCTCCATGTCATAGTCCCTCTTCTTACTCAGGGGACATTTGCTCAGGCTGGTAGTTCATCTTCCTTTGGGGTGCACAAGCAGGTCTCTAGCCTAATAACTGGGGCAATACCTCAAAGCTGAGAGCTGCCAGTGCTGGAACAGATGGGGTTCAGGTCCAGATCTCCTGCTTCCCAGAGAAGACATGGACAAAAAGAGCAACAACACTGACTGCTCTAGCATTGGGTAGATGAAAAGGAAGCCCTGGTTTCTCCAGCAAAACTGACACACTAAGTGGACTTTAGGTCTGCATCAAAAGCAAACTGGCTAATAATGAACAAGAATAACCAAGTCTGGATATCAACTTTCCTCAGCAGCTGAAAAGGATTGGATCTGTTTGGATTTGGGGGATCATCACTGCCAGATGACACCATGAATAGGCAGACTGAAGAATTTCTTAGGGTCAGGAGACAAGATTTCACCAAGATGGACTTGTGCTCCTCTGTAGGCAATCCATAGCTTTCAGTGGTTTAGGGTGGAGAAGTTGTCAAAATTCAGTGCTTATGGCACAGCAGAGCTCTCAGAAGAAAGAAAAATCTCATACTTATATTTAGCAAGTGAGCAATGAAGCAAAATGGCATAGCAAATGCTGACGGTAGTGGTGAGGCTGTGGGGGTGGGAAGGGGGCGTGAAAACTGGCAAGAGCTTCAGAAGAGTGAGTTTTGGTATTTCAGATTAGGAGGCAAAGGCTGGCTGCTCTGCAGCAGGTACTGAAATTCCAGTGCTGTAGAAATTTAAACATCATCCGAGCCTTCTCCTAGCTCCCACCCTTCTGTCTTGTTTGAAAAATATTTACAAGGGGGTGAAAGGCAACCTTCAGACGTGTGACCATAGCTGTGTGCTGATGGTTTCTATAAATATGGGTTTGCTGAAGCACTAAACTACGTTCTGCTGCAGTATGGCATTATGGCTTCTGCTCAGCAAAAGCTGTTCCTATTCTCATTTCAGACCCCTGCTAGTGTTGGCATCTGGCTCTCAGCTACATGACTTTTTTGCCCTACATCATCAGAGCAGAGAAAGGCAAATACTCTCAAGTCAAGCTTTGGCTGTGAGGAGCAAAGCTCGGGTTTGTAGCTCAGACCTCCATAATCAACAACAAAATAAAAGTGATTTTAAAAGTCTGGTGATTCCAGAGTTTATTCTGGGCACTGCAAATAATTTTGTGCTTAGTCATCATTCATTTTGTGGTTTTGTCTGTGACCACTCAGTTTTCTGGAACAGAGACAGAGCAGTGCAGACAATTTGCACTTTATTTCCCCTTCCCCCTTCTCACAGCTTACTCCTTCCTTCCCTTTCTTCAATAGCCCTGCCACCTGCATGCCTGTGGTAGACCCATTTGAAACCAAATTGCTCTGGGATACAAGTATAAGTTCATATGCCCAGCTCTTCAGTGGTGACAGGAGGCTTGCAAAAACTGTATTTTTTTTTTCTCCCACAAAGTCATATCTCTTTTACACCTTCTTCATACTGTGGAGTGGCAAGTCCAGCTCATGTTACAAAGAGAGAAACTTGGTTATCCTAAATATAGGAAAGGGGTTGCACAGAGATTTGTACTTGGGAAATCATTTGTATTTTATATTGATAGGCTCAAAACAATATGGCTGTAATGTCTAAAAAAAGTCTGCAGTTAGAGTTATACATAGAATCAATAGCCGGGATTTTTTTTTTTTTTTTGCTTGATTGCATCATCATTTCCTCCATTTAGAAATCAAATGAAGTCAACAAAACATGCAAATGTAAGACTCAAAAATTCCATTTTACCCCTTCTTTTCTTCTCTTCCCTTCTACCACTAATAAGTACTCTATTTTTCCCTTGTATTTTTGTCTTTTAAATGGAAAGAGAATTTATGTGCTTATGTTAGTCTTAGTTGAGCTGTAAAAGAAAAAAATCCAAACCAATATTTTTCACATGCTTTGTTATAGAGCTTCTTCTGTTCACACACTGTAATTTCACAAAGCCTAAACTGATCACCGTGCAGATTATTTCAGACTAAATAGTATTTGTGGTTCTGGATGTGTCCACCCATGAAATAACCTCATGCCTAACCTAGAAACAAAAATTACTTCCAAATTCTATTTTTGTAAAGGTCTTCCTGTGTTGGCATCTACGCTGTCTTGCATTGGTAATTTGGGGAACAGCCAAGAGGGAGATTTTTTTTTTTTTTTTCTTTTTAAATCTTCTTCCCAGAAGCATTTGTTTCAGACATTCCTGGAGAGAGGCTGTTGGACAAGATGAACCTCTGGCCTGACCCAGTGCAGGAGTTTTGCATTCTCCAAGGGCAGAAGTTCATGTCATATTTAAAGGGCTTGCAGCCAAGCAGCTCATTCCAAAGAACATTGAGATACACCTTTGAATCAAAATATGACACAGGCTGTGCAAGTCAAGGAATTGGAAGACCTGGTCAGGAACTGATAAAGATGTTGTAGATGGACATGTGCATGTTCCCATCAAAGCAAGAGAAAGTGGTGAAAATTAGTTAATCCAAAACTTTGGGGTTTAATCAGTGAGAGCAGGCTTACTAATTAAGCTTTAGTATTCCCTCCTTCCCAGTTGTGCTGTTCTTTTAATAAAACCTGTTCTAATAAGCAAGGCAATTTTCAAAATTGAATACAAAGGTTATAAGTATACCTACATATTTCAGATTTTTTCACGTTATTTTAATCTAGCAGCAAGGATTTACAGAAAAAAATACAACCTGAAAGAAAAGCTAAATCATGAAAAAAACCCCAAACCAAAAGAAAAACAGCTCTAGAAATTCGACCTTGAAACAAGATGTCTTTTCTTAGTTGTGAGGATAATTAAGACATTGAAAGAGCTTATCTAGTAGGTGGTAGACTCAGCAGAGGTTGGAGTCTTTAAAGATTAAATATTTGAAGAGATTACTCAGCCCAGTGAAGGAAATAACCCCTTGAAGTCCTTAATGTGAAGAAAGCCCCAAACACTATATGACCAGAATAGTCTCTTGTGACCTTAACACCTGAACATATAGATATGTTTCCTGTATATTTTCTCCTCCAGAAACCATGCAGTTGACAGTTTCAGGCACTTTGGAGGCAGCAGAAAGCATAACCCTTCCTTTCTCCTGAGCTCTGGGTCATGCTGCCAGGCAGGGGCTTGCAGCCTCCATAACCCTGCAGAGAGATCTGTGCTTGCTTCAGGCACGCACATTCAGGGAGCAGAAAGGGCTCCCCCAGTCTGTGTCACTGGGTGGACACACACCAGAACTTCATGTGGCACCTTCCCCTGCCAAGAAACCAGCTGGCTGAGGGCTGCATTGGGCACTGTAGTCTCTGACTGAAGGGTATGTTGGTTTGGGGTTTTTTTAAGCACAAATTTAAGCATAATTCTACTTCTCACACAAGCTGCATGTGCCATTTCACCAACTTTCCTGCTGTTTTGGGAGTCCTGGGCACTGTGAACAGTCACACTTGCTCTCTGCCTGCAAGTTTCTTTTCCAGGGACCAAACTGGGCTAATGGAAGTACCATAAGTTAGGTCATCTGGGGGAAACTGGACAGCTTAAAGCTCAGAAGCAGTCAGTCAAGCCAACAGAGAGGTTTTTGTAATTTAAGACCTGAAAAGCCTTTTTAAGCTGCAGGTTTGCTTTGCACTATAGCTTTCCTGCAAATTATGAGCAGAGCAGCAGGAAGGCACAGTGCTATTCTTATGAATCACTCCCCTGTTCTGCTGCATCTCTATTTGTGCTTAACATGTGACATTAAGGCCTTTTCAGAATGTCTAGAATCACAGAGCAAATGACAATAATACCTCATCAAACAGTCTCCGAAGTATATAAATAACATTTCATACAGGCCTTTCCATAGCATACATTTACATAACTTTAAAATAAAAAAGCCCAGAAAAAATTACCTGCCTCACACTACTCTTCAAAACAGTAAAAAAAAAAAAATTATTCAAGACTCTTGGGAAAATGAGTGAGTATGTAACAGACTAACATGCTGTGAAACAACTGTTCTCCTGGAGCTACTGGGGACCAAAAGATATTTTTATCCTTTAGAGCTGTGGTTTTTTCTTGCTGCTTTGGAGAAGGACCACTGTCAAGCCCAGGTTTTGCTTTCCTAGCAGATGTAGTCAGCCCAAGTCTTCACTTTCTTTTCCAGCTGTATCCCAGCACATCCCCAAGCAAGGGCAGGGTTTGGGAGAGCTCGTGGAGCTATCAAGGGGCACAACTCACATACATTTTGTTCCATCAAGGGCTGACTAGGCATAGGCAAACACTTGAGTCAATGGTAACAGAAAGCTGGTAATAAAACAACTATAAAACAGAAGCTGGTTATCTTGAACCAACAAATGTTAGAGAATACTTATAATTTAAGCATCTTTGACACTGGAATATCTTATTTCCTCAATGACCAGGTTTACTTCTGCCTCAATTTCTGTAGCTCCTCTAGGCCCTACTGCTGCTGGAGCACCGGCTTGTCTTTCCACAGCAAGATGAATTCTTATGCAAGCCAGATCATAGCACTATTCCAGTCTTAGCAGCCTCATACCAAAGCTCTTGGGACATTGTCCTTGGCAAGAACCTCACAAAAGAGCCCTCCAACAAGAACAACTAAATGTGTGGGGTGGGGAAGAACTCTGCTATGCTAGGTAGACTCCCTCTTTGGGAAGCTGCTGCCCTCCTTTTCAAAATTTAAGACCAGGTTTCGATCTCTCACCTTTCAAGGATTGACAGCTCCTCACAGTTCAAAAATAACATGGTTTTGCCCAATATTTTTTAAAACATGTAATTATTAAGCTAAATGTTTTCCACAACCTTTAGAAAAGCTAATTACAGAACTTTCATTACTGTTGCAAATTTGACCCCAAGTCCACATACTCATGCCCCAGCCCCACCAAAGCAAAATCCCATTCGTTCTTCCCCTCAATAGCAAGAAGCATCATGCTTGTCCACAGAATAAAATTTTTCTCTAAGTTCTTAAGGGGAGAGACAGGAAAAAAAGTCAAGTAACCTGGCAGATACCAGTGATGTACTCTGTTGCACTGGTAAGTCATATCTTGCTGTCACAAACAGCAAGAGTGGGGCAGCTCCAGCAGATTACGGCCCACCACTTCATATGGTATGTGTGGTGCCTATCTCCATCCCTTCATATCCTTTGTAAAGGAGAATATAGGAAAGTTTTCATCACTTCTATCCTCCTGCAGCTTAAATTTGAGTTTTTAGGTAAGTGATACCCAGGAGACAGTTGCAAATCAGTTTTTACCAAGAATACATGGACTAAGAATAGAGCCACCAGTAATTTGGATACATCTTCCTTCTAACATCCCACAGCAGCTAGAAGTTGCACACTTCTGTAGTTTCCCCAAGAAATATTTTCAGACATTTTACAACTCTCAGCATTGATTTGTCACTGAAAAAACATGGAATATCAAAAACTTCTTGCCTGACTTTCATTTTTATGAAATATAAAGTTTCCCACCTTCCTAAAACCAGGAGGGATTTCTGTTTAACGATTATCATTATTGAAAACTTGGTGCAAGCCAAGCTAAAAAGTTCTTTGGCTTCCAATTTAGCTATTTGCTCAGTTGCTTTTTATGACCTCTGAAACTGGCCCAGAATCTAGATGAAGTTTCAGTTTAATCTTTTTTACTGCTGTAACCAGTATTATGATGTTAGTGTCTCGTCAGAGGATGGTTTCATTTGGTGCAACTTTCTTCTGTTCTCAAAGGGCTCCCACTGAGAGTTGTCCCACTTGCTGTCTATGGAATGAGTCCTTTCATTATTCCTTTAGTGATTTTTGAATGGCCACCACCTGGCTCCCGGAATGGTCTTGACCTGGTCAGAAGTTTTGATTCTTCTTTTTGTCCCCTCCCTGCAGTCACTGGGGCTTTGGCACCCTTGTGCAGTTTCCTCTGAGTAACACGCAGGAAAATTCTGCAGCTTTCTGCAAACTTGGCAGATGGAAAGTATTAGGACAAAGTTTAGAACAGATATAGAATTTCAAACCATGGTGTTGACCTCAAAAGTTAGAAACTGCCCTTGTCAAGCCATCAGTGTCACTGCCAATGTCTGTGACAGACATATGTCCCTGACACTCTGGAGGAAAAAGCAGAGAGAGGGAGCATTCTTATCATACATGTGCTTATTTGTTGCATATTCTTCTGTGGCTGACCAGCTGACCACCCATATCCCAGTCAGATGTGCCTGCTAACTTTTGCAGTTTGCTGAATATTTATTTGTTAAAGATGCTGAACATCCTGAAAAAAACACATTCACCAGAATTTTCACGCCTAACTATGCTGTCTCTTCCAGATACTGATCTCTGTTGGATGAAGGTTTCTGCTTTGCAAGTTTGTGACAACTTCTGACAGCCTTTCCTGAGCAAGGATTAAAGAAAGTGAACTGGAGATCTTTTTAAGCCAGAACATAAGAAAGAACAATTAAGAGTTGCAATACAAGTTTTTCTATAGGGATTCAAATTAGCAAGGTTAAGAAGAGAAGAAAAACTCTCAGTCAGCTATTTTCCACTAGACTGAATCACAATAACTTACTCCTAGTAGCTGTGTAACTCACTCAGGTAAGTTCACAGAATCACAGAATCGTTGGCTTGGAAGAGACCTCCAGGATCAAGTCCAACCCAACCCTAACCTCAACTAAAGCTGTGTCTAGAAAAATCTGCTTTCTGTAATACACCTCTAGATTCAAATGCTTGAGCCAACAGCAGGTGTGGATGTGGCCAAGATATTTTCTAATCAAAACCCCAAGTTGTCTGGTGATACATAATCTCATTTAACACATGAAGCAGTGGACACCACTTGCAAACACATTTAGGTTTCTTCCATCTTATAATTAGCACTAGCAGATGAAGAATTTGCAGAAAAGATTTTTCTGTAAATTTTATATCTTATTTCATATTCAGATCCCACAATCCATAATCTACTTATTGGCTTCTACTAACAAAACATTTGTTGCAAAACAAGTAATGAAAGTCTGGGCTAATAGCTTTTCATATTTACTTAAATACCAAATTCTTACACTGCTTTCTAAAATACATCTATTGAACAGCCCAGGCCATTGCACATCAGGTATTGGACAGTCTTTATTTATCAAATAGCCAATAGTTTCAGACATTCAGCAGATCTGGGCCCAGAGCCTGATATTATTCTTTTAGCTTATGCCAAAGGACCCAAATTTTCTCAACAAAAATATTTTTCCAGTAAACCACTAACAAAACACTGTTAACACAGCCAGATAGGGACCCAACATGACCAGCTGGGGTTGATAATTGTATATTATTTGCTTGAAAATTTAACAAAGAGTCTCCAAGTCCAATGTGAAGATGTCCATCTGCATTTACAGTCATGGGAACTAGTTAATCCTCAGTAAATATCCAGCTGGAAAAACTTGCAAGGCCTGTGCAACGATGATCTGAAATCCATTTATGACTGGATCATAACGTATGCATTGTTTCTATTGACAAGATCTAAATATCTGTCTGCTGTTGGATTTACACCACCATCTTCAGTGCCTTTGCCCTGCTCTGGGTTTGCAGCCACTAATCCCTGTACAGCTGCCTCCACACTCCCTGCTCCTTGCTCACCTACTTAATGCTAAAAGGGGAAAGGTCCATCACCAGTCTATTCCCTCCTGAAGTTCCTTTATCATTCTTCTGGGAAAAAACCTCAAGCCTCAGTTTTCTCCCTTTCCTCCTTTCTGGCCCTCTACCAAGCCCTGAGCCTTTCTTTCTGCTCTCTACTGTTTTCTACTCCTTACTGCACTTTAGGTCTGCTCACATCCCCTCTGCAGTCTGCTGAATTTTATTGGCTTCTTCCCACGTGAGCACTACCTAAATATAGTGGGGTTAAGCAGAAATCCAAAAAAACTCAAACCATAAGCCAACCTCTGCTCTGTAGACACTGTTAATCTCAAGTGCATTAACAGGGAAAATAGATGCTTTAAATAAGGAAAAAATCCCAAGGACATATCCATAAATTAATTAGTAAAAATGACACATCAGATGCATCAATGGCCTTTTCATAATTGTAGACAGTGCCCTGGAGGGTGGACACATAAAAAAAAATTCAATTTAAAAAATTGTACAGTTTATATACCACTAGTTGGAGTGAGACCTGCTATCTAAGATGAAAGTCAATACAGAACAACTTAAGCTTTTTAAGTTCCTCTTTCATGTGTGTTTGAGCTGTATATAACCAGGAACATGCATCTTAGAAAAACATTCTTCCAACACAGTGAGATTACTGCTGCCTGGAAATTTTTTCAATCCCATTTCACTTATAGCTTCTGACAATGTTAGTGACAGCCGTGTCACAAAGCATTAGATTAAATTGTGAGAATTAATTATGTGCTATTTGTTTAACTTCTCTTGTCATCCATCTCTGCTCCTTCTCTTAGAAAATTCATTTGCTCACCTAAATCATCCTCCCCTCACTCAGTGTGTTACCCAGCCCCACATTTGCATTAAGCACTTACCTCCTTTTTTCAAGAAATGGACAAATTTAAAAAAAATGGGAAACCCTTGCAGTGTTTATGCTCCATTAAAACTTAATTCTGCTTTTAATCCCAGACAAGATTGCTGATAGATTAATTCATATTAAATGGAACTTGAGTCTCTGTAGTCCCTTTTTCTCTAATGAGGCCAGCCCGGAAAGAGGATGCTACTCATTGTGAGCAGGGATATAGCTTCTGGTCCCTCTGTTTAATTCTACCTTATTAGGGGTGTTTAAAACTGTGCTTCATTCTCTAGCTCCCATTTCAACTTTCATTAACTACATAGTCACAGTTCACGGAACAGAATTGGAACAATTACTAAGAGGGACACAGTTATTTAGGAGGGGAGAAGCAGTTGAGAAATGCTATCTTCCTTGACTGTGAAAACACAGCTCTTTGGCTCAAATACTCCTTTTACCATGCCAGGCTATTTCTAGACCCCACACACAGGTCCAACATTTACCTTAAGACAAGCTGTAATACTGGCATGCTTGGCAATATCTGTTACTGCGATTTGCTATTGATGTGATTCCTCAAAATAAGCCCCAAGCAGAACATCATTGAAATGTTGTCAATACACCAGGTGCTTCTCATTTAAAAAAACCCAAAACACACAGGCTTGTACAAGCACACCTCAGCTCTGCCAGTTCTGTCCCTATTTCTTAGTAGCATTTAATAACTTTTTGCGCCATGTTATCTTTTTAAACATTTCCATTCTTTGTTTGAAGACATGACATAACTGCAGAAAGTCTCATTCTCTAAATCCCTGCAATGCCAAATCCTTCCCTTTGCACTTGGGAAGGATCAAGGAGAGGAGTCACCACGGAATGAATCTTTGCCCTGCTATATCACAGCTGTGCTCAAAGCAAACCCACATTAGACAACACTCCCTTTCCAGGCTCAGCTCCTGGGGTCTTTGTCCTGGGGTCACTGCAGTCTCTGAGGCAGGCAGTGACACCACCAGCTCCCAGGGGCACCGCCATGCAAGCACTTTCCTGGACCACAGTTTGCTCCCATCCACACATAAAAGGGATTATTTCCCTTGTTAACAACATCACTCTGACAGTGGAGACAGCATCTTGCCCGCCAGTCAGGCAGCTGCTCCCACTCCTGCGGAGCTGTGCACCAGCAGAGCCCGCCTGTCCCCACTGCCCACAGCACACTGGACAGTGCTGCCCAGCTCCTGCAAAGATCCCGTGGCTTTCTGCACCCTCAGGGCAGGTGGAGGACTGTGTGTTTATTGTGGCATCTTTGTCACCTCTACTCTTTCACCAGCCCTCTGGTAGATGCCAGACCATATTTCCTTCTGCAGTAGGATTACTGCAGAATTACAGGATTACTTATTCCAAGAGGAGTATGCAACAGGGCAGACCAGTCTTGGTTTTGAGAACAAAAGGGGCATAGGATGACCAGACCTTGATTGCCACACAGCTTTTATTAGGCTTTTCCAAGAAAAATATGAGGTATTTCCAGAAGAACAGTTCAGTCTAGCAGAGGCCTGATTAAGCCAGCAACCCTTATTGTGCAAGCTTCTATTAAGCCGCCCCATAACATCAAATTTACTGGGCAGGATTTGACTGTGCTTTGCTGCCCACCAGATGTGTGTGAAAAACAGTCACTCCAGCTGCCCCAAGAGAGTAAACTCTGCTGGCAGTCTGGAGCTTTTAAGGCTTCTCTGAAATATTGAGCAAAGTAAATGTTCATCTGAACACAGAAACACAAAGTGCTGCTTTCCCTCTGGATAGGAGGTCACAAAAGCAAGGGGAAAGGTAAGTGGAAATAAAAAGAAAACCAAAGATTAACTGTGGGTTTGCCAGTGGAAAGGTACCCATCACTTCTGCTCATAGTGTACCTTGCAAGTTTACAACTGTCCTGGTAGGTTGTAAGTAGAAGTAGCAGGATACTTGGATGCAGAAAAGAGCCTATGGGTCCAGGCAGTGATGCCTTGGAAGCAAACAGCAGGAGCTAATAGGATAACACAAGAACAAGCCCAAGTGAGTCCCTAAACAGACACCTTAGAGAAAGGAACTATGATTCAGGTCCACAATCCTCACCACTACAGCACTTAAATCACATAAGCTCACTGAACACTGTGACAACATCCTCAAAATAGTTTGCTTTTCCACCTAAGTAAAGAATGGTGATTGAGCCAGTAATTATTTATTGTCTCATGCCAACCTTCAAGAGAGAGGAAAAGATGTTCAGCAGTATGGTAATGTGTAGAAGGAAAACCATCTGCACTGGCAAAGGCCATGGAGCAACCTGTAAATCCTGAGCTACAAGTGACAAATAAAAAAGCATACAAACTCAGAAATCCATTAAAAAAATAAAAGAGTCCCACAATACTAGCCAATAGAAGAAATTAATTGTCTCATTTGGGTAATTTAATTAATAATTATGTTTTTTAACAACGTTTGCAAAATGATAAATGCAAAACATAAATCACAATTGACCGATCTTGTTTAGTAGCACCAGGAAACTTCCCTCTTGGAGCCCAAGAGGGAGAAGCCTCCTTCTCTAATAAAGATAAACTGGAAATCTTTATCAAAATCAGGTCAAAACACTATCTATCTGCTCTGGAAGCAGCACTTTACAAGGTTTCTGTAAACACATTTGTTTTAAATTCATCTGTCTTCGTAAAATATCTCCTCCCCTCTAACCTCCCTATGTGAAACTTCCACTTTCTTCCACTCCACTTCTGCAAACAATTGCAGACAGTGCTACACCAAGCAGCTTTAATTGTCTGTCAGCAGCTATCAACAGCAACACTCAGGACAAGGAAGATGGGGAATGGGAATATTTAGTAAACTGCAGCCAGCAGTGCAGGGTAGGCAACTGCTGGCCAGTTTGCAGCCCCACCCTTTTCATTTCTCATGTCATCAGACTGCTGGAAAAACACTTGGATGAGCACCTTGGCGCTTCCTTGTGTTGGCTGACAGCACATCTGTTCTCTGACCTATATGGCATTAACTTTTCCTTAGCAAAACACAGGTACTCAGTCATTTACATCCCTGGTGAGAAAGGAAGGGGAATAATGGTAGCGCTCCTACTCTCAGAGGAGCGTGTTGTGAATTATATCAGGTACATTTCAACAGCTTAAACACTAATCCAAAAAGATGTACAGAGAGGTGAGGGGTCACAACAGCATACAGCAAAGCTGAAGGGATTTCAGCATAAAATATACTCTGCTTTTGGTTCCCTTAGTTATTGAACCATCTATCTAAACACAAACTGAACAGACAATCCACAGACAAATCCCCAGTGTGATATTTAAAGGCAGCTGGTGTAAATAATGCATAAGAATAACAGTGGAGCCTCTGGACAGCACAGGGCAATTCATGTTATACATCCTCAGACTCCACTTTCAACCTGATGTACAGAATCCAATTGCAGTTTCTGCACTGAAATATTTGTGACACTTCACTGCCACCAAGAGCTTCAAAGGATATACTGTGCCGTTTCCTTTGTGAAATAGGCCTTTTTCTCAACTTCAGGGGAGAAGACACTGACAGACAATGAAGAGATTATGCTATTTTGGTTGGAGTAATTCTTTTTCTTTGCCACTTCAAACGTTTCCTCTCCCAGCCTGTTATAACATTGCATTACACAGGGAAGAAACGGTTCCACATCTAGGGTTTCCTCTGCTTTTGTTTAATGTAGTGCCTCTTATTTGCAGTGCAGAGATTGTTATGATTAAAGTGGATTAGCCTTTCCAGAAGGACGTCAAGAATATATTATTTGCACAGGAGCAAAAATACCATTAGCAGGAATCAATTGTAGCAATATAAGTCAGAACACAGGAAAGCTTGTATAGAAGTATATCAAGAGGTTGGTAGCAAATCCTACCCAAAGTCAATAGGCACTTTATGAAAAGAATCATACACTTTCACAATTTGCAGTATAAAGAACTCTCATCCTAATTACATATCTGACAGTCTCACAAGACACCTGCCACCACAGCAGGCTGCAGCAGTAAAAGGGTACACTCTTACTTTCCTACCCATTGCTCAGATATGTCTTTTCTCCTCACTCACCCACATGAGATGAGGGCCCAGACATTGCCCCAGTGGGTCTGGTTCACCACTCTGCTGCCAGTATTACCTCCAAGTCATCACATAAATTCCTCTAAAGGCAAACAAGTGACAAAGCACTACAGTATCCTAAGAACCAAACCCTTCACAGCTGCTCATGTTTTACTCTCCATAGAGCAAGTATCCTGTATTTGCTAAGGCAGAGAGGGGAAAAACTTAGAGAAAGCATCAGTTCTCAGATTCAATGCCATCTGGGTTCTTTTCAGCATAGAACAAAACCAAAACCACAGTGTGACCCCTTTCCTTCTTCCTAATCCTCTATTTGAGTATGGGACCATGCTTATGTCAAATGTCAATTTCATTGAAAAACATTGGGCTCTTCACAATTTTTTCTGTAATTGCAACACAGAAACAAAAATTCTGCTCTTTGGGACATATTACCATTGTCTGTGAGGATTTCCACCACAATTCGGAAACATTATGGTACAGGACACAATAAGTCACTTACCTGTATACCTTAACTATGCATTTCCAGAACAAGTAGCAGTCATTTAAATTACAATTTCCCCTACTAAGAATTTAAAAAAATTTGATTAATGCATAACAACTCTGAGAATTTCCTCCTTGCTTAAGCTCATTTCTGCTGTCTACAATTTGGAATCATTCAGACAAATTCATATTTCTGATATTTTAAAAACACAACAAGAGGAAACAATTTTGAATGTTCCTTAATTAACCACACATCAAGCAATCATTAGTTGTGCAAATGTTAACAGTAATAAGTTACAAAATACATGAAACAACATTATCACCTTTTTTACACATTAGAACAATGCCTCTGGACTTCTGATAGAAAGTCACTGTTCTAACAGCTCACAAAGAGCTTAGTCTTATCCTTGAGAGGCTTTAGGATTCAAATACATGTGAAGAGCAGAGGAATCAGGTGAAAAAAAATAGAACAGAAGCAAAGCAAAACAAGAGTTATTACACACAAGTATTAGGGTTTTTTTTTTTAAACTTGTGTTCCAGTGCCACGGTGCCACCTGAGACATCAGAGTCTCTGTCCACCCGGCTAACCCAGGCACCGGGCACAGTGACTGGAGACCAGCCAGTGAGCGATGCAGGCCAGGCTGATTCTTATCGGGGGTTCTTGGTTTCTGAGAGAATCTTCTCAGCAGCGATGGATAAAGCGACACAAACAGAGTCAGGGAGGGAGGAGAAAGAGCGGTAGTGGCAGCGTTTATTGCGCCTGGTCACTGCCTCCCAATTCTGGCCGGAGCGCCCAGCGGCAGGGGTTTTATCTTAATAGGTGAGAGGGAGTGATAAAGGTACAGCAACCAATGGAAGGTGTCTTCGGGGAAGTTACACAGGCGGGAAAGTCAAATTCAACCAACTGGGATAGAGGGGATGGGTTTTACAATGGCGGGAAGAATGACAGACAAATAACAGACTGTTACATAACAGCGGCACGTGTATGCACTAACACAACTGAGGGAAACAAAGGAATGCCCACGAGGCTGAACCTGGTGCATAAAGCTAACTAATATAACAAACTTAATAAACTTAATTTGCACACTGCCACATTCCAGGATTCACTTAGAAAAGGAGCATTTAAAGAAGAGATAAAGTCTAACAAAAGGTAGGAAAATAAGCAAGTGACTAGGAGAAGAGGGGAGTCCCCCCAGGACACAGGAAGAGAGAAGCTTCTCTCTTAAGGGCAACCAGCCCCACAGAGGATCCCCCTAGGCACAAGTGTTCTGAGCACACTACTGGCAGCCACGGTACCTTTTCCTTTCACTCTCTGCTTCCCACTGATCACAGCACAGCTTTTTCCTGGATCGCTTCCAAACTTTAAAAACCAGTTCAGTTAAGACAGAAAGAATGACTACCAAGCCTCTCAACAGAGCCCCATCCTGCTCTCTTGTAGCTGTGGGTGGTAGGGAGAGGAGTAATCCCAGCTGGAGCTTGTTGCCTGAAGTGGGCCTGCACACCTGCTTGCCTTTCATCACAGGTGTGTACAGAGCTATTGTGCTTATTATGGAAAACATTCTGAATGATTCAGGATAGACTTAGTATAGAAATGTTGCAACCATCAAATCAAGTGATTAAGTTATGCCTAATTAATATAAACCCATAGGACATTTCTGCTCCTTATCTTTTCCTTCTTTGCTTTCCTGGGTGATAAAGTGATGGAGTGTATCAGGGATTACCAGATGGAGCAAAAAGGGTGAACAAGTGTAGGCAGTTACGTGCATTGAGAGATGGATAGCACAGTAAATGCAGTTATATCTAGACTGTGATGCTGAAAACACTGTGGGGAAAACAAGTGCGAGCCTTGAGCTCTGAAGTGTGATTGTCTGACTTTCCAGAGAGGAGCAGAAAGCAATTTGCTGAGATTTGCTGTTCTAATATAAAAGAGATTGCACTTCAAATCTCTGGCTGCAGCCTGCCCAGATGTTTAGCTTACAGGTAAGGAGCAGTTAAAATCTCCCAGGGTGAGTACCACCAAGCTGTAAAGTAGCACGAGCTCTTCAGCTTGCCTGAGTACCTGGGGGCTACAGTCCTGTGCTGTGCCTGCACCTGTGTTTAACTGGTAGCCCCGGGATAACTCTGCATTCTGCTTTAGGACCTCAGGTGGTTTCTCCCAAAGCAGTGGGGAGAGGCTATGATGGAAAGCAGGTTGGACAGCACTGCACAGCACAGCACTGTGGCTGCAACTGGAAAAACAACAGTGAAAGCACGACAGGAAAAAATCCGAGTCAGAGCTGAGAAAAAAGCACATGAAGTGG
Organism: Cisticola juncidis; assembly: GCA_013400215.1. Lineage (NCBI taxonomy): Eukaryota > Metazoa > Chordata > Aves > Passeriformes > Cisticolidae > Cisticola > Cisticola juncidis. Next base: position 335,662 of record VXBR01007134.1, on the reverse strand, counting down.
CAGCAGGAACAGCACAGGCAGGAATACATGTTTGGTAGGTAGGTGCAATGTAATGTGCATTATATCAGAGGGAAATGAAGCTTCATGTGGCCATCACTCTAAGAAGAAAACTCTAATTGTCACATAAGGCACTCATATTTTATTCAGGCTGAAATTACTGCCTCAGAATGTGGTTATTTGCTGATAATTGGGCTTTGTCTTCAGCCGCTTTAAATCTGCATGACTCCACAAATGCCAAAACAGTTGTGCTGGTTTAAACAAGCTAAGTACCTGGCCCCTGAACACTGACCAAAGAGGCATCTTTTGTCTGCTGGATATATGGACAAGCTGTGTTAGCATGGATGAGCTCCTCCTCACAAGCCAGCCCTTTGTGTGGTCCTGGACCACAGCCTGGACCCAGCCGGGCCTGTGATGTGGAGTGTGCTTAGCTCAGACCACAGTGCCCGGCTTGCCCAAATGCCATGCAGGGGGATACTGCATCCTGATGCCTCACTGGGATTCATCTGAGGCACGTCCTCATTCTTGGGCTTCCTGGTTCCCTCTGTGACCCTGTTCTTGCCAGGCTGAGGAGCATCCCTGTCCAGCCCAGGTTGCACCAGTGCTATAGTAGGAGCAAAAGAGATAACAGGGCTGCTGTGCAGCACTCCACAGTGTGTGCATCTGGGTCTGGCCATTAGTAAGTATAAGAGAAGCATTGGAATCTGCTTAAAAAGTTGCAGTTTCCCTGGCTATTTTCATCTCAGGGCCTCTGCATAAAGCCCGCTGGGTGCTGTGTCCTCTGCAATGTTATTAACATTAAAAAAGTGTGACTTCTGCTCTAACCCAAAACCTAGGCTTTTTCTCTTGGCAGAAGGAGGTTGAAAAGTGCACATTGCTTTTGAAATCTGTCTCTGAACATTTCTTTTAGCTGCAACCACAGATCACTTCTCATAAACAGCCACATATAAGTTTCATCTCTGTTGTTTCTAATCTAATTACTTATAGAAATACCCTTTTCCTGTGATGCATAATCTTCTCAAACTTCAGTAGTTTCTTGCTGTGAAAAATGATTCACTCTGGGCTGGCTGTATGGTGGTAGCTGCACACTGAGGTTCATTTTGGTGTATTTTTTGTCCAGAAAACTTAAGTCTGGAAATTATTCCTGGGTAACAGTTCCCCTGAAGAACACAGCCAGTAGGCTAATCCAGTCTCCAAATGTTCAGGATCCTCCTGAAATTAACTGGAAGTGATTGCAGAAGTGTGAGTAAATGTCCTTAGCATTTTCTGTCAAATGTTTATTGCATCTATTTTCTCCTCATCCACAGATTACGCAACTGATGTTTCAAGGCGTTTACACCCATGAAAGATTAGCTCTTTGAATTTACAAAGTAAATTCAAGTGGTTGGATGGGCCCGCACAAGCTTAAATTGGCAGACAAAATAAGAACTGGACAGCTTAAATGCTTGTGTGAACACATATCAAATCTTTCAGATCCTTGAAACAAACACAGACCAGGTTGCCTGTGGGACTGCAGCTATAGTCCTTCCAAGGCAGGGGATAAGTGAACAGGGAAAGATGTCCTTGGGAAGGAAATTGACCCCAGTTTGGGTGAGCTTAAAGAGCCTCATTTAAGTCAAGTTTACCACAGGACCACACCAGTGTGCAGACAGTCAGAAATTCCATTCAGATTTCCTATAGCATATTTTTAATAGTCCTCTTCAAGGTAATAGCTTGTAACCAGGAGGTTTTTGCCTCTGAAGGTAGGTTTTTACCTTGGAGTGGAGAAAGAGGAGTACTGTTTCACCACCGAGAAAGATTCCACCCATATATTTCAAAGGATGGAATTGTTTGTTACAAGAAATCCCTTGAGCAATCCATATTAACAGATAAATTATGACTCAACAAGTTTTCCATGGCAGCCTAACATCAATGTTAATTTCTCTGGGTAAGTTTTGTTACAAACTACTGCAGCACGGTAAATGGAAAACAGATCATTGCTGGGAGGGTTTGCTCTGTCAGGTGTCACCCTAATTGGTGACAAATGCAGCCTTGTGGGGAGTGTTGGATGCGCTGGGCAGGGAGCCGGGGAATCCCTGCTGGATTGAGGTGGGTTCTATGACCCCTCAGCCCTGCAGACTGCAGGGAGAAGCATGGCAAGTCGCTGGTGTTTCCATCGGTAATTGGGCTCATTAGTGTCCCGGGGTGGTGGTCTCCTGTCTACCTGCAGTGGCAGAGCACCGAGTTTGTGTCATTTCTGATTTCTCCCCTCCACGTCAAAGATGCTCATCGTAGATGCTTTTTCCCAGGCAATTAGAGAACCTAAGGCAGGAGCCGGAGTGAGATTGAAGACACTGTGCTTTAATTAGGGTTTTTTCAACTAATCGACCCAGTCATGCAAAGGGAAATCTGAGATTTGTTGTTGCTTTTGCTGTTTTCATCACTCACATATCTGAAGTAGTTTTACATCGAACTGACTGAAAACCTACCCCAGGCATGCAGAATATAATAAATTCAATAATAAAATCAATTCAATAAATTCAATAAATTCAATAATAAAATGTTTTGCTCTGTGGGAGTTTTGATGTGGAAAAAAGGACCCACTTATCAACTATATTTCAAATATCTGAAAAATTCTACAGCAAAACAATATTAGCACTCTTTTCTAGAAGAGTCTAACATGAACATATGAAAATATGTTTGTGTGTTTCTATGAAAATGTACAGTGAAACAATGAATCAAACAAATAAACCTTCTAGAATTTTTACCCCAGTAATTAATTGGTAAAACATAAAAGGGAGAAAGAAAGGAAAAGGATTTGTACTGTGCTTAATTTCTCTAATATAGTCTCCTAGATGAGTCTTTGGTGGCAAAGTCTTGTTTCCTATCCAGCCTTTCACAGTTTGCAGGGCACTCAGTGTTTGAACACACTACAAACCTTGTTTTGCATGCATGTGATCTTCTTCTACACGTGTACAGGCTTTATCTCATCATCAGAACTTGTATCCTTTGTCCAGCTACAATGATGATGCACTACTTCCATGCTATGCCCTCTAAGTCCCACCTCCGTCATCTGGAAAGCCACTAATTCTCACCATGCCCAGGCCAGGGGCGTGTGACTTCTGCCCTGGCAGCAAGGTTCTGTCACCAGTAGAAAGGGGACAGACGTGTGTGAGCAGCCAGATCCAGCAGAGAGGCTGGAGAATTAACAACCAGAATCAGTGGGTTTGCCAGCAGCTGTTTAGATGAGATTAGAAAAGGTGTTAGGAGAGATTAGCTGGGGATGGGCTCGGGGATAGTGATAGGGGTCAATGGGGACATTAGAGAGCACCCAGGGACAAGACTTTCTGGACAGTGGCATTCCCCAGTCTCAGGAGAAAGTTTGTGCCAGGTATTGCTCAGTGCCTCAGAGGAGGAGGTGATGGACACAGACCCAAGTGACCCAGATGCCCATAGAATCTGACTGAACTTTACTACTGTACTCTTGTCCCAAACTGTAAATTTTCCCTAGAAATCAGTTGGTCAGACACTTTCAGGATCCTGAGGAAATTCACAGTAGCCCTGTGAACACATGGCAATGTTGACCCCTTCCCTGGCAGACTTGTGTTCTCCGGGCTTGCCCATGAATTGAGTTTTACAGAACAGGCAGCTTTTAGAGGACAATGTCATTTCCATCTGGACATCCAACAGGAGATAATTACCTTGCACAGCGACATTGTCTTCATCAAACCAGATGATCTTCACTATGAACACTGCCAGACTTATCATCCTCTTCCTCAACTCCTTTCTGTGTTGTTGGGAGGGTCTGTCCATGCTGCCATCCTGTGGTTGCAATTCTGGCCTGTCTCTGACTTCATCTGGATATAACTATCTTTCTTTCCTCTGCTGCTCCTCCATCTCTCTGGAGTCGTTGTAAATGAACCTGGACAGGAGACACACCTGGCTTGTTTTTCTTGTGCATTGTAGACAAAAGACTTTTGGAAAGAATCCTCCATTTTTTTATACTTTCCTCAAGGTAATATTCACCTACTTCTTGATCCTGGATCCTCTCTCCACGTGTTCTCCTCCTGAGATCTTCATGACACCCCCAACAATTACAGTAACCAGATCCACCACAGGGTGGGACAGGAGACTTGTGAGTTTGCAGTTTTCCGTGCTGGCATCTGCAGTAGTTCAGGAGGCTTAATCCTTGTCCTGCCTAATACACTCGTGTCTCAAAATCCACCTTTCCTCTAGGAATGTAGAGGAGCATCAGCAAATGCAACTATGTGGACAAGATGGTCCTCAAATCCAGAGGCCAGGGTCAGCCAAGGCGGGAGAGGAATGACAGGTGGAAAAAAGGCACTCTGCATGGAGGAGAAGCCCCTCTATCTTTAGGTTGTGTGGTCTGGATAAAGATTCTTCACAAAAGGTTGCCTTGGAAAATAAGGCTCAGCAGATTGGGAAGTAAAATGCTTTTGCAAATTTAGAAAATTGAAAATGCAGAGAGCAATTTTTAACAGCCTTGGCTCTGCCCTGTGCATATAATGAATATAAATTCCAAGTGGACAAAGGTGATAACAGGAAAAATGAAGGACATGCCATAAACTGCATTTGCTCTTTCAAAAAATGCAGATGCTGCAGTGAGCATGCACAGGACTGAGTCACTTCATTCAAGCATCTCCCCAAAACAAGGGGGCACACGGACGCCAACAGCCCTGAAACATCACCAGCTCTTGAAGGAATGCAGCCTCACAACAGCAGGATGGTATCTTCACCCCTGCATGTCTGATTTTTGTACAGGAATTATTTTCATAGAGCTAAAAAACAATAAATCTAAACCAAAACCAAATCAAGGGGGGGGAAAAAGCCGAAGTCCAAATGAAACATAACTATACAAAATGAAATTTTTTCCATGGGGTAGCTGGGCTGCTTACATCATAACAACCACAGCACTTATAAGGATAGCAGTTCAGAAAGGCGAAAAATTTATTTGGGGAAGATTAAATTCGCTCAGTCCGGCTCGGTCCGGGGGCGGCGCTGCTTCCGGGGGGCGCGGGGACGGCGCGGGGAGGGC
>VXBR01007134.1:317368-328938 GCA_013400215.1 Cisticola juncidis | reverse complement strand
GGCTGCAGCGCCGCGCCAGGGGGCGCCATCGCTCCGCCGGCCGCGCCTGCGGCCCAGCGCTGAGGGCAAGGCACTCCCGGCACGGGCCTGGCACAGACCTGACATCGGCCTGGCACCCTCGGCATCACCGTGGCACTGACCTAGCATGGTCCTGGCACCCCTGGCAGGGCCCTGGTACCGACCCGGCATCACCCCGGCACTCCCGACATCACCATGGCACTGACCTAGCGTGGTCATGGCACCCCCAGCATCACCCTGGCACCCCTAACATCATGCTAGAACCGAGCTGGTATTGCCTTGGTACCCCTGACATTGCTCTGGCACCCCGACATCATTCTGGCAACCCCGGCATCGCCCTGGCACCAACCCGGCATCATCCTGGCACACATAGCTTTGCCCTGGCACCACCCAGCATCATGTTGGCATTGCTCTGACACTGCCCTGGCCTGCTCAGGCCACACCTGCATTGCCTGGTATAACAAACTTAATACCCAGCACCACTGCGATGCCCAGCAGCACCTGGCACCACCCGGCGACAGCAGCATCACCGTGGCACTGACTCGTCAGCACCTGGCACTGCTGGTCATTGCCCTGGCACTGACTTGGAAGCACCTGGCACTGCCCTGTCACCGCTCTGGCACTGCCCTGCGCCACTGCAGCATTGCCCAGCATCATCTGGTACCAAGCCTGAGCTGTGCTGGCGTCACTTGGCAGCAGCCCAGCACTGCCTTGGCATGGCCTTGGCATCACTGCTGCATTACTCCAGCACTGACCAATAGATTCTGGGAGACTCTACAGGACCTGTTCATTTCCCTCCACATAATTAATACAAACACTATTTATTAAATGCATACATTGCTTTCCATTTTTAATCCAATGAATTATTCAGGATGAGTACTTTATTAGGCTGTTTGTCTTCTCTCCTTCCCCCTCGGGCTGGGTCTCTCCTATTTATTACCACAGGAATGCAGCACAATCATTTCTGCAGAGAAATACTTGTCTGAGGACTGGTTCTGGGTTTATGCTGCATGGACAGGTTTTCAAATAAAGTTCATTTTTTCTTCTTCAAGAAATAGAGGTGGGGTACAAAAGTTTTGGGTTGGAAAGTTGCAACCCAGTTCATCACTCAGTGTCTTTAAAGCAATTCATTGGTCTGTGGTGCTTCATGTGACTTTTATCTTAGTTCATCCACATAAATCGTGGAATCATTTAGATTGGAAAAGACCTTTAAGATCATCAGTTCCAACTGTTCAGCTCAGCACTGCCAAGTCCACCACTAAATCACGTCTCCAAGTGCCACACCTACAAGCTTTTTAAATCCCTCCAGGGATGGTGACTCTACCCCTTCCTTCCCCATCCTGTTCCAGTGCTCAACAAACCTTTTTGTGAAGATTTTTTTTTTCCTAATATCCAATATAAACATCCCTTGGTGCAAGCTGAGGCCATTTCCTCTCATCCCAACTTGTTACCTGAGAGAAAAGACTGACACATACCCTGCTGACTACACCCTCCTTTCAGGTTATGGAGAGTGGTAAGGTCCCCCCTGAGCCTCCTTTTCATCAGACTCAACAACCCCAGCTCCCTCAGCTGCACTGGTAACACTTGTGCTCCAGACCCTCCACGATCTCCACTGCCCTTTTCTGGACACACACATCAATCTGTGAATAACAGTGAAGTGTGCAAAAGAACTACTTTCTCCCTGAGCAAGTTGTTCCTGCTTTTCTAGTCCAGACTCCAAAGTGGCTATAAAAGATCTGTTTGTGACTTAGAGGAAAATCCACCAGATCAGGAAAGAGTCTGATGGGATATTTCTGTCAGCAGTGCTGGATGACAGCAAACATGGGCAGACCCAGTTCCACAGAGCTTAGTGGGCTTCTCTGTGAGTTTCATCTGCCCTTCCTACACTTTGAGACACATTTCAAGAGAAACAAAAACAACAACAACAACAAACACAAAAAACCCCACACCAATAACAAAAAAATCAGGACTTAAAATACATACAACTGTTGATATATTTTGACAGATTCTCTGTCAGTTTGTTTTCTGTGTAAGTTCAGTATGTTTTTTCAACAGCTTTATGAAACAAGATTGCTCAAAGCCACTTCTTCTCTTGAAGAGAAAGATTTCTGAATGCTTCTGAGGGTCATGGTGGAAGTAATTTTTCATCAGAGGATTGTGAGGAATTCTATGCCAGAGCAGCTATAGAAGGAACATCATCCTGCAACCTCTTGTTTCATACCAATACTAGATGATTTCTAGAGGTTCCCTTCCAACTAAACACTTCCTAGTTGTCTGTCCCCTTCCCATTGCTCTATTTTGCTGCTTCTGGGAGGTGTCGTTATTTTCTGTGCCTGTTGAAGTTCATGGGACCTGAACCCTTCAGTGCTGCCCTTTCCCAGACTGTGTCCCAAAACCCTACAGCTGAGCAAATCCTGGAGAGCTGTTTCCAGAAACGGAGTTGAAAACATCAGTTCTCTCAAGAGCTCTCAAACAGCCACAGCAATGACCCTTCTCAGCTGGCCTGCCCAGAAATGCCCACAGAGAACAGCTGAGGTGTCTGACACCTCAATGTGGAAGGGTAATGCAAAGCAAAAAGGTCCAAACACCAAAACTGGGTTTCAAAGGAAAGTGAGCTGGCCCAGCTTTCTGCTTATGAAGCATTAAATAACCAGTGCCAGCCTTGTTTACACAGTCTACCTCTCCTTAAGGAAAGTTAAATATGCTTTCTAGCTTCTACAGAGAGATCAGCAAAGATTTATTCTTTCTGTTAAAGGCATTGTAGAATGGTCTTGGTATTTATACAACCAGTAACACATAAAAGCTTAGAGGGGATTTTTTATCCCAGAGACTCACTTCTGTCCTTAATGATTTAGTTGTAAAACTACAGTTGGGCTTGGGACACATGGTATTATGAAAAAAGATTTAAAACATTTATTAAAATGTCTAATGACACAGACTCTTAAAACATTTTGAGAAAGGAATGCTGGAATCCTTTGAAGTGACTTTCAATTAAGCTTTTAAATGAATTAGGATGTTATTTCTGTGTAACAACTAGACCATAAATTTAGTTTCTAATTAAATTCTGTGTGAAAACTTCATGTCACACGTCACTGCTTGCAAATTTATTTGCTGTTGGATTTGACTGAAGTTACTTAGAAAGATACTCTTTTCTCCTTCTCAGGGGCACAGCAACTTCCCTCTGGGAAAACATAAGAAAGCTTCCATTGTGCTGCCCAATGGGAAAATAGCAGTTTCATTACTGTAATAACCCAACTTGCAGACTTTTGCAGTTCTGGTCAAGATTTTTCTCGAATTTCTCTGTCATAGTCCCCCAAAGCATGTCTCTGTTGTCTGGAGGAAGCCACCAGTGCCTGGTGCCACATTATTCTTCAAAGGGTTAATGAAATTCATTTTTCCTGGACAATTTTCAGTCATATCATATTTTAAGAAAAATATGAGAAGCTTTCACTATTTTGTCACTATTACCTTACAAAAGGTAAGGAGCAGATAATGCCAAGTCCTATTGGCAGCATTACGGGGCAATGTATTTTTAATAATTACACAGTATTACAGGTATAAGTATTTCTCTGAACATTAGGCCTGATAGCTCTTTTGTCTCTGTCCTTTCTTACCCTTTATTCCTCCATCTCTCTAAGCATCTCCTCAATTTCTTCACCTAATTTAAATTAAAATACCATATTTCTGGGTGTAAAAATAACCCTACCCTTTTCATTTTGTTCTCTCTGCTCTGATTCCAAATGACATCAGTTCAAAGCAAAAAGTTATTGGACACTTGAAATTTTTTTCCCAAGGTAAAGTTTAAGTATTCCCAGCTTTTAGTGCTGACCAGTTGCATGTATAAGGTTAATAGTTCACTGTGACAAAAAAGAACATAAATTCCATCCTTTCCTTCATATTTTGGTGACAGTAGTCACCAGAGAATCACCTGAGGCTGTTTTTTGAGCTGCTTAGTTAAAGAAATGTGTCTCTCTATGAGCCAAGCTGCTGTGGTTCTCTCCCTGGGCCATCATTTTAAAGCCTTGTGACTCTCTGGCCAACATGAGTGCAGTGTGAGCAGGAACATGGCATGGGGTGAGGCACACCACAATCCTTGCCCCTGCCTCTTGCAGCTCACTGTTCAGAAGTAAATCACCTCCTTAAGATGCAGAATTACCTGACCTGACACACCTGCAGCCTGCAGCCTTCTCCAGAGGTGACTTGGTGATGTATTGCTAAGAAGCTCACGGAAGCATTTAGCACACATTACTTCCCCTGTACTGAGCAGTGCACTATGAATTTACCCTGAATTTCTGTCTGAGGTACCCTTGCTATCACAAGCCTGCAGGGTCTGGGACACCAAAGATCCAACCAGGGGTTTATGCTGCTGAACATTACACTGTCCACTTGCTCTGCCTTGACCATTCCGAGGGGTTTTGCGTAACATTTCACACTTTTTAACCTAAATCTTCTCCTAAGTCTGTGGTTTAGGATTCCCCACATTAACCATATATGAAGAGTTTCAACAATCACTGTCCATCCTTGAAACCAAGGAATGAAACTGTGCCCTTGTTTTGACCTAAAAGCAATAGAGTACAGATGGTTGTTAATATTTAACTGTACCCTAATGTTTTTATTCATGAAGAATATTTACCCATAGTCCATGAGGGTGAGAGATGCCTGAAACAATCAGGAATTGGAAACTGTCATGTACTTTTTTTTTTAAACAACTGAGCTGGAAACAGAAGTGTTCTAATTCCCTACCATGCAATATGGCCTAATATTAAAAGTGTGTAGTAGACACTGCTTTGCATAATCATGCACCCAGAAGCAGACCTTTGGTTTAGAGATGCTGTAGGCAAATATTATCTCAAAAAATACCCTCAACTGGAGGCTGACCATGCTTAGACTGCAATGTAGAGCCTCCCAAAAAATCGACCTATATGTTGTGCCTGTTGCAATTACTGGAGTCTAAATCCTACCGCTCCTACTCATAGGTATTTTGCCTACCTCACAGGTTCACGATTTTCCTCCCTTTTTTTTTTTAACAATTTTTGTATGAACATAAGCCAAAATTTCAAAACTGTTGACTGACTCTAAGTATTTGATTTGCCACCTCTCCAAGCTCCTGATCTTCCTAGGATGTGAGGCCAACATTTTGTGAATACAGACCACATTAAAATGCCAGAAGTCAGACAAAATACAGGCTCTCAAAATGCAAATGACAAATGGAATCACTGGCAGACTCATAAGTGAGATGAAGAAATTTTATTACGAGAAAACAACATTACCAGTTCCATTAAAAGAAATGTACAAATTAAGGCTTTTCTAAGTACATGTCTAAAAAGCTTTCAGAGCCACAGAAATGGGAAGGTGAAATCTGCTGTCTGCTTTCATTTAGGTTTAACAAAAGTCTAGCAAGCAGAGAAATCAGGCTCTTGCAAAGTCTGTGAAAACAGCTAGCCGCACAGACAGCTAGCTCTCCTTTGGGGGAGTCTGCAGTGGGAGCTCCTACTTTACTAGACACTGGAAAATCCACTTGAAAGAGACATTTGTCCAGATGCCTTTATTAAGGAAAACACTTCTTGGGTTTTTTGGTGTTTGTTTGTTTGGGATTTTTTTTTTGGTTGGTTGGGTTTTGTTTTGTTTGTTTCTGTGTTTTTTAATACATCAGCCATAAGACTTCAACTCTGAAGCCAGTTCTGTTTAGCATTGTGCTTTCAGAAAAAGTTTTGCCTTCCAGCTTTACAATAATTCATTTCTCCAGAATTTTTCCCCTAGGTAACTTCTGAGAAGTCTTTTTTCTGGTCAGCATTTTAGAGGATGTAATTTTACTTTTCAGGGTGTTGCAGTGACTTTCTTGCCACCCTGTGAAAGTCACAGAAATGCAGGTTCTGGCTATACAAAATCCACTAAATGAAATGACTGTTCAAGTATCTCTCTTGCCATTTCTAAAAAAGACTCAACTTCTACTAGAAGTAGTGAAAGTACATGAATCTGCTTATTGACTACACTCTTGCTGACTTTTGGCTTGAGGTCAAGTCTTTCCTGTCATGATATGTACCCCACGCTTGGGTACACAATTCTCACTAACCACAGGGTGGTCTCCTCTACCTTTATCATGGAAAGCCCTCCTCCCTCTTCCAACAAGCTTACACCAATCCATCTTCTTGTGTTTCCAAGGCGAAATGAAAAAATCCTCTCTTTCCTTCATCGTCTGTGTCAATCATATATCAGAATTAGAAAAACAGGTCATTCAAAAGAGTTCGCCCAGTGGTGTCAAAATCATTGTAATATTTTATTTAATGTTCTGTTTGGAAAGAACTTTTAGCTGAAAGATTTAAGATCTTTTATTTACAAAAGACATTAGAAATACTCAGAATTGTGCTAAATATACAAAATTAAAATGATGATTTGAAGTATCCTGTGGTATTTCAATATGCAGTGGCAAGAGGTGGAAAAGTTGTGTTGATGTGGAAAATTCTTAACATTTGAGTAAGTATCCTCTGTCTACCTCCTCCTCAGATCACTGTGCAAGACTTTAATATCCTCATGCATTCTCTGTGCTACATATCCTCAGTTCTACATCAGGGAGTGTCATGTATGATCAACAGTTTCTTATCATAATTGTGATGAGTACTATTAAGCTACTTACCAAAAGGATTCCTGCCTCTGACTAGGCATGAATATTAATACAGCTGTTAGTCCTCTGTCAATAAAGCAAGTACCTTATCAGCTTCAGTAACTGAGCACAGTAATTGCCATCAGTATCCCTACACTAAATTCATTATTTTACCTCCAGAACAATCAACATAAAAAGTGATTTAACATAGTTCTTAAACATCAAAATTATTTCTTTTTATTTTGAGGGAACTTGCAAGCACCTTCTGTTTGTCAGGTGATGAAAAGAGTTACCAAACACTACTGAAAATCTGTGTTTTCCTCATTTTCTATGTTAGCAAGACTCCAGCTAATTTCTGATCTGTGAAGACAGCAGTAGATGAAGAACAAAAGTGAAGGATATTACTGCAGGGATGAAGGGTACCCATTACATAATTCTGTTGATGTTGGTTTATTTGGGTTTTTCCTTTTTTTAAAAAAAACGAACCCATGACTGGTGATTAGGATTGCTACCTGTTGCTGTTTTCTGTTAAAAAGCTTTTTACTACCTCTCCCAGCTTTGCAGCCCATCCTAAATTTTCTAGAAGAGAAAATTAGACGTTCCAGAAGGGCAACAAAGGGCATGTAGAACACCCTGGGGCTGCTGGGGCAGACTGGCAAAGATGGGATTGAGATGTGAGTGGCCAAACTGCAGCTGTCAAAAAAGCATGAGACAACTCACACCACTCCTGTCTCTTCTCAGGTGGATACTCCACAGGAATCAATTGAGACAATTGGGTTAGAATCTGGGAGAGTGGTTGAAGTGCTCTGGAACAACCGAAAAAATAGCCTCAGAAATGATGATAGGAAAGGTCCTCAAAGAATCACAGGACATCTTCCTGTTCTTTCTAGACAGTCAAATTTTGAATCTAATTCTCATATAAACTGATCTAAAATATTTAGATTACAAGATTCTAGACTACGTTGTAAAAAAACACACAGTAGGGTAAGCAGAGAAACCCCAAAATTTCATAGATCAGGGAAAGCCATTTACAACAAAGGTTAATTTAGGGATCTAATTAATGACAAATTAATGTGTCTGTTGTGCTCAGAGAAGATATATACTTTTAAAAACCTCAGCTATTGCCTCATTGGTGGGTGAGAAGCTCAAAATGAGCCAGGAATGCACCTTCACAGCCCAGAAACACAACCTGAGCTACATCAAAGGAAATGTTGCCAGCAGGTCAAGGGAGATGATTCTGCCCCTGTACTCCACTCTTGTCAGAACCCACCTGGAGTTCTGTATCCAGCCTTGGTATCCCCAGCACAGGAAACTTGTGGAACTCTTGGAGTCAATCCAGAGAAGAGCCATGGGGGTGATCAGAGGGTTGGAACACCTCTCTTGTGAGGACAGGCTGAGAGAACTAGGGTTGTTCATCTTGGAGAAGAGATGGATCTAGGAAGTCCTTGGAAGGCCTTAGAACATCTTCCAATGCCTAAAAGGGCCTACAAAATAGCTGGAGAGGGACTTTTGATAAGAGCATGTAGTGATAAAACAAGGGCAAAAGTCCTTAAACTGAAATAGTCTAGAACTGGATTAGATATTTGGAAGAAATTATTCACTGTGAGGGTGGTAAGGCACTGGAACAGCTTGCCCAGGAAGCTGTGAATGTCCCATCCTGGGAAGTGTTCCAGCCCAGGTTGGATAAGACTTGGAGCAACCTGGTTTAGTAGAAAGTTCCCCTGCCCATGGCAGGAGGCTTGTACTTGTCACCCTGGTTTTGAAGACTTTTCTAAGCCTTCTGTTATGTTCTTCATATTGGAGTCAGAAATTTTACCTTATCACACCTTCTACTATAAACAATGGCCATGTTTTGCAGTATTTCATTGTTTACATATTTCTAGGTGGGAGGAGAAAGGTGATTGACAGTTGGCTTGACCAATGTGGATTGAGAGGTGGAATTCCATCCTCCAATCCACAGGCCCCATAGGAAAGGTATAAAACTGAGTTTTGTAAATAAACTCTCCCTTTTTCCTGTTTCACTCGCCAACGTGACCTCGTGTGGTTCTTTCCGTGTCCACTGTGACATCACTAGGTTGCCTTAAAGATCTTTTTCAACCCAAACCATTCTCTGATCCTATGATACAGCACCAAAAATAATTTAAATGTTGAGAAAATATTTTATTTTTAATATTTGGCCTGAAAAACACTGAAGAGAGGGCCACTGAGAATGGCCCACAAGCTGCCAGTGACAACTAAATTGTCAGATCAAAAAAGTGCTTGGGGTGGAAGCAGTGCTCTTGCATCCATATGTGCAGGTCTCTTTTCATCCTGGGAAATGGCTCAGAAAATGCCAAGACTGTGAGGGCAACCAAGGCTGAAGAGCAGGAACTTGGTTAGAGCTGCATCAGCCAAATGGGCCAACAAAGCAGATGTTCTCCATGGAAATATTCTTCCTTCACCCTCATGTGCAGCACACAGCATCAGCCTTTCACCATCCTTATAACTGCTACACTAGTTGTGCCACTTTGAACAGCTCAAAAATAAACCAGACTGTAGTTGCATATATGACTGTGTCTGAAACACGATTACAATCTAATTTCTTTAAAGGTTGCCTGATACCTATATAACAGAAAACAGTTCTGCAGCAGCAGGGATCAATTCCACTTCTTCTTTTCTTAGGAAATAAACTTAGAAAAACTTTCAAATTGATGGCAATTCACAAAGGCCAGGCAAAATAAATCTTTAATAAAAAGGTTTACCCCCAAAAGGAACAAGCTGTTTGAAGAGCTTAGACCTCCAAATTGTCAGCCCTTGTGTTCTCTGTAATTTAATATTGGGGATCTTGGCTAACTTCATTGAGAGGATGACAGTGAAATTGAGATAAATCATCCTGTGGTGAGGGAGGGACCAATACAGAGAAAATTACAACCAGCAGGACAAATAGGTTATATTAATCACACAGGTAGCTTACTTCCACTTCAGTGTCAGAATGCATTTCATTAATACAAAATATGTATTTTGCATTGGAGCGCATGCCATTGTGAAATTAAGCACAATTGCATCCACAAGATGCCAGACCATTCTTACGTTTAGTTCTTGATTATTTTCATCCCATTCATTGAGTGGGAACTCTTAAATTTTTTGTAGTAACTTTATAGTTGAAAACATGACTATTTTGATTTTTACATCTTTACTAACTAATATGTAAAAAATATCTTTATAACTCCGTAACTCAAATAATCTCAGAGTTGTTACTTCTGCAGTTAGCTTGTGTTAAGTTTGAAAAAAATTTCACTATGAAAATATTCCTGTTCTCTACTATCTCCTAATACTCATGCTAGGCAAATACTTTTGAAGACTTCCCACATGGCTGAGGAAAAAAACAATATTAAGAGGTTTAACCCATTTCATAGAGTTGTAGTTCTGTCTTTTAGCTGCTGTCTGAGATTTTTTCCCCTGCAGGGAGTATCAGTAATTTGTATAAAGGCTTTTCCTCCAGAAAGCGGATTCATATTTTTATTAAAAGCATTCAGCATAAACCCTGCATTTTAATAGCTTTTTTCTATATTTTGATAAAAATTGCACTGAATAAATAACATTCAATTCTTCCTACCTAAAAATAATTTAAAATTAAATAATTTAAAATTTTATTTCAGGCCTTAAAATAGAAGTTTCTCAACACCAGCCCTCCATTGCCAACCTTCATTTGTTTGTGTCCATTCCTGCTCAAAGGCAGAGTGCTTGATGCTGAGGGAAAGGCTGCCCTGGCTCTCCCATTCTTTTATCTCATTTTTGGGCTGTTGATGGTGCACATCTACAGGACTGTTTCCATGTTTTTGGAGGTGACCTGGGAGGGATAGGTGTGAGTTGTTTCTGGCTGAGCCCAGTGCCTCTGCTCTCATCTTCTCCCCTCTGCACTTCCCATGGGGCACTTGTCCCCTTTGGATGGGAGTCTCACTGGGAGTACAAATTTTGACTGTGGATAAACACTGAGCATCACAAGACAGTGCCCTTTCTCAGTTATTTCCCAGTGCATCATACAATGCTGTGCTTCACATGACACCTGCCTGACACCCTGCACTTTTGGATTACTAACACCGCTTTAGAAAATGAAGCAGTTTAGTCAGTACAGTTAAGGAGGACACACACCAAATTGAGTTCTACTCCTTGTTCAGTCCTACTTATGGACTCTGTCATAGTGAATTTACTAATTTCCTGAAACAAAGTTTATATTTCAGCATAAAATTCTGTAATGTAAGACTGAATGAAACCCAAGAGCCTTGTCTGGACTAGGAAATCTCTTTTTAATACTTTTATCCCATTTGCATTGAGTCAGGATACATTTCCTTTAGTACAGGGCACAGGAAAATATCCTTTTTATAATTGATTGATTTAAAAGGGTTCTGTTCTACATCACCAAGGGGAATAATGCAGACCTGTTGTGGCAGACAACCTGATTTTGAAATAAGAGCACTAAGCATTAACAACTGCTGTAACTGACTCCTGTCACATCACTTACATAAAAAAAAGAGACTTGAACAGTTACTTATCATCAAAAATGCAGAGTGGAGAATCTCTGGCTATGTCTGACTGATTCCTTGCAGGTGGGTGCTTATGTTAAAATCAGAGCAGTCACAGGGGTTACACAAACTCTTATCTGCTATCACCAGCTATGAGATGTCTCCTGGCTCTCTCTCATGGGCATCTCCCCAGGCCACAAGCTGGCCTTTTCTTTCCTTGGGCAGGGACAGGAGGTGGCTGGTCCTACCCTGGCTCAAGCACTGGGGGGAGAGTCTGTGGTGGGCCAGTTGTCCAGGATGGCATCTGTGTCCAGATGGCTTTTTATATCTCCTGGGATGGTGACTTCACAGTCTCTCTGGGCAACCTGTGCCAATGCCTGGTCACCTTCACAGTGAAATGTACACAACAACATTAAATAATCACAGAATTAAAAAAAAAAAAAAAGAAA
>VXBR01007134.1:299079-317326 GCA_013400215.1 Cisticola juncidis | reverse complement strand
AAAAAAAAAAAAAGTCTAGAAGATTGCTGGGAAGTTTTCTAAACCATTCTGAGGATGGGAGCAGCGGTGTCTAGGGCAGCACTGCCACAAGAGCTCCCTAAAATTTCCATGCAGAGCTACCAATCATTCAAAAATGCATGAGACATCTCAGGGGGCACGGCATGGCATGGCAAAGCAGAGTGCAGTGCTGCCTGCATGGCTGAGGAAGCTGCAGGCCTCTGTGATGGAAATGACAAGGGAAAGGTAGTGCCTTTGAGGTTAAAACAATGTTTAAAAGGAAAACTAAATTGAAAATTAAATTGAAAACCTTTGCCAAATAGCCCTCTGAGATACTGACCTTTTTTGGACTGCTTGACTGCAAACAAGGATGAAATAGCCTTTTTTCCTAGCATCCACAAAAAACAGAGCTACATAGGCTGTTAAAAAACCCAACTTCTTTTATTGCTGGCATCTCTTTATAGAGAGTAATTCAAGACTTCTTTAACAAAAGTGTATTTTCCTCTGATGCCACAATTCACAGAAATATAAAATATTTCTGGGAGTTATTAAAATATTTATAGGACTTGGGAATATTTAGAAATGTAGAGAATGACTACAGTAATTTAACGATGGCAAATTCAGCATCAGTGACTAATAAGGAAAGAATTTTCATGGGAAAACACGGTGTCATCATTTGAATTTTCAGTCATTTTCCAACTGTTTCAGACCGCAAGTGGTGTTTCACTTAAATCTTCAGAAATCCTGAGGCATATCTTCACTTCACTTTTGCGCTTGCAGCTAAAGGATTTTCACAAGTTTTCTGTGTTCCTAGGATTTCTGTCTGTGCATCAGGTAAAAAATGTAATTTGTATTTTAAATATTAAAAGGATTGAGAGTAATCTTCATGAATAAAGAAATAATACTATTATTTCTTTTATAATATGAGAAGTTACTCTGGATGTTAAGACCAATCAGAGCCTGTATTTGCTGCAGCTCATAATGCTTTCTTTGAAGAGTGAGCTTCAACAAAGACTAAATAACAAGTTCTTTGGTTGTAGATATATCTTTTGGCTAAAACTCATAATTGCAATGGAGAAGAAAAAGAAAGAATTGTAATTTGTTTGTGTACCTTGGTACTAAAGAACAAATTTGATTCCAGCTAATGTTACTGATATGTGTGTGTGTCTTGCAAAAGTTTAAGCATTATTGAAACTTGATAAAAGCAGGAAATACCATGTTTATATGAAGAATATTGTGTGCAGTGAATGATTTCCCATATTTTAGAAACAAATTGTTCTCTCCTTTTTAACATGTGCATTTACTCTCCTTTTGTCTCCTTTAAAATGTGAGAATTTTGATTTTTCCTTTCCTTTGTTAAAGTACCTATGGAGAGAATGTTTGCCTTTCGTAAATATTTGCTTAGGTAGCAAACATTGCTGTCTAGGTATCAAATAAAGAGTGCTCCAATAATTTATGTGAATAATTCAAAACCTTCAAGAAAACCCCCAAAAGCCCAGGTGTACTGAGATATCTTAAAATGAAGTAAGACCTGTTACAAATAAGCCCTAGAATAACCGAGTTATATGTAGAGTGTTTACCTCAGGCATGCTCAGAAAGCTGCTTTTTCCTGAAAGCATCCTTAAATCAGTCCTTTCCCCCTGTTTTTCCCTGGATGCTCCGTCTTTGAGCAGGAAGGGGTGTCACGTTCTGAGACCCTCTGTCAGGTTTCGTTGCATGGGCCAACAGATACAAAAGATTTTAGGAGGCACAAGTCCTGACAGCTAATGCAAGCGTGTAAATCTCACTTTCTCAGGAAATCAGGCAAAGAGAACTTCACCACTGACCCCAGATGATCACATACATGGGTAACTTGGGTTCAGCTGAGCTCATTGTGCATTGTTGCATAAGGTTTGTTGCCAAGATATGGACTGCAATTTGTACAATGTGAAAGCAGCAGTTGCGGCTTTGAAGCCAATGTTGGAAGTGTAATTGGGCAAAATCCAGGCTTCTTTCAAGATGGTGAGAATCCTGCCAGGATTTTTAAGAGCTTGGGTTCATTAACTGTAACTGGGTTCTGAAATAAAGGCAAACGTGACTAATATTTTCTCAGCTCGTGGAAAAAATATTCTATATCTCATTCAAAGCTTTGATTTATTTACGTGACTCTTCTAAAGTAATAACAATAATTTTAGAAACGGGTAGATTACAGGCTTCAAAATGGGAATGAGCTAGAGCCAGTGCCCCTTCAGGTGCTGTTCTTACAGGAACATCATGTACCTTTAATGCAATTAAAACATAAGCGCGTACAATTTCTAAACCCCAGCTGGAGCCTTTGGCTTTTCTTCTTGATTTGCCCTGAGTGATGCATAATGGCTAACTTGGCAGGCTGCCTCTTTTGCACAGAGAAGGTAGAGCTAGTATGCGAAAAGAGATGACTTATAAAATCCCTTACCCCATTTGCTAGAGAAAAAGATACTCTCTATCATTGATTTATCTCTAGGAGATTCAGTTGAGAATATATGTTAAACCAAGAAGCTGCTTATATGAGATTTTAGGACCGCTATGGATGATAGAGAGCAAGACCTTACAAAGTTCATTTATAGTACCAGAAAAGTTGCCTGTCAAAAGTAGAGCCTACTGAATATTTATCAGCTATTCCTGCTCTGACATGTTCCAGAAAACACCCTTAGAAATCTTTGTGTTTTGAAGTTACTAATGGCTTCTGAATCTATCCATGTACCAAGTGTGAACACAAAAGTGCAGCTGCTCTCTCACCCCTTGATTTCTTTCAGCTCCAGCCAGAACAAGTTTTCTTTGTTTCCAGATAAGTTAATGGTTTCCCCTTTACAGCAAAAGAAAGACTTTAAAAAAAAAGAAAGACAAAGACTGGCACCAACTTGTCTCTCTCTCACACAAATACAGAAAACTAGTCAGCATACCACCAACAACAAGGAGCAGTGTGCAATACTTTTGGGATACAGTTGACTATGAAAGCAATTCTGACAGTCTGACCCATATGTTTAGTTGTAGGTTTTATGTCATGTAATATCACAGGCTTTCTGCTTTCTTGCATTAAGCTTAACCCCCCCAAAAAAATAATGGGGTTGTGATTTGACCTATCATATAATGTTCACAGCAAAATTACTGTATTTGAAGTTTGGGGTTTTTTTTCATGAATAATGCATACATAAAATAGGCAAGAAAGACTGGGCAGTGGGGATCTGCTCTGGTCTGGGAGACTTTCTGTTGGTAGGTAATTTATTTTCCCCAAAATAGACTGCTGTTTCATTTACCCAAAAACATACCATGATTTAAGTTATAAAGGAATAAAGATTTGTAGGATACACCTGTAGGAAAATTGTTTCCTCAGAGCACCCTTGTTGATCTAGTGTGGACTGATGTTTTTACGGGTCTTCAGTGCCCATTTATGGCCTTTTTTCCTGGTCCCTTTCAGTTTTGGTGGTCTGGTGGTGTTGTTTTATACTTTAATAAGGAAGGTAACGTAACAGAGCAGGCCAGGGTCCCCCAACACTGTTGTTTCATTACTGCATGCCAGAAAGACTAGGTAGGAAATGGAGATTTAGCTTTGCTCTTGTGCAGCTAGACCAAAACTATGACTTCATCATGAGCCTTTGTAACCCTGTTGTTCTCCATGTGACTGCACTGTTGGAGCTCAGACCAAGGTAGAGGCAAAATGACAACAGGAGAGACATAGTTTAGTCTAATACCCAAAGTGACAGTCATAAAGCAAAGAGGAGTTGTCTGTCTCCTCTAGGTGCCTGCAAATGTACACTGAAGCCTTAGGTTGATGTATTGTTCCTCTAGAGAGGCATACTGAGAGGAAAATGGGTTTCTTTTGGCCTTCTGCAGAGCATTTGACATCTCCCTGTGTGATGACACATTTGTTGTCACCAATAACAAGAAAATTCCTATGTGGAAGTACTTTTTGTCTCTGTAGATATGGGTGCTTGGGTGAAATGAAGTGATCACAAAATAATAAGGAAGGTGGCAATTACCAGCAGAACTCATTTGTTATCTGTTGCCGAGCCTCAGCAGTGGAGGAAACAGTCATCTGGGCACCCTAATGAAATGTGACAGACGTTCAGAGAGCGAAGGCTGATACTTCCTGACAGCACCACCATCTGCACTCTGAAAGCTGAAGTATCTGGACATCCTAATCTGTTATGGGCTGTTTATCATTGTACTTCCATTGTTTCATTATCATTGCACCTCGACATCACAGGGCACATGGATCCTGGAGTTACATGTCACCAACTTCCTAGGCAGCCCCCTCACCTCAGCTAGGATCCTAATCCTCAGTGTCCCACCAAGCTCCCTCGTTGGATGTTTAGCTTTCCAAATAATCGTGGCAATAGCTTCAGATGTAGATATTTGAAAAGCACAGGGGAAAAAAACACAAAAGAAAGGAAAAGTCTTCTAGCCTGCCAGCAGGAAAAATAGAGGTTAACCTAATTCTCGCCAGGGCAGATGGAGCTGCATAATCTGATTTCCAAGAGTAACGGATTTTTCAAGGAAGTAATGTTTTAATATATATGATATTACAGCAGTTTTAACAGCTTCAAAATTCTAATGTGGCAGTGGTTTCTATGATGTTAAATCTACACACAACACAGGTACAGAGAAAATTGTTGAATATAGAAAGATGCAATAAAAACAGAGAGTTTTGCCTAAATCAAGAAAAAACAAATAGAACTTATAAAAGTGTGAGACCTTGTGACAGATCGTCCATTTTGTGACTGTTTCAAGCCCACCTGGGGTGTAGCCCTGGTCAGGCTCTTGTCCTGCCCAAGGTGTACCCTAAAGGCCTTTCAATAAATATCTACTTTATTCTCTAGCTCTGTCCAGTCTCTGTTTCAGGTCAGCCTTCCCAAGGCATTAGAAGCACTGAGAAAAAATGGAGAATTCAAGTCTTGTGTTCCTTCAGCTAGTTACCAAAAGGAGGTCTGACCTGGGGCTGATTTCACAGAATCACAAAATCATTTAGGTTGGGAAAGACCTCTGAGATTATCAAGTTCAACCTTTGACTGATCACCTTGTCAATTAGTCCATGTTAGTAAGTGTCATGTTCAGTTGTTTCTTGACCCCGAAAAGCCATAAAATTGGGAATGATGGGGGAACGCACTGGGTTCTTGCACCACTGTTATCTCAGATATCCCTCTTTTGTGGGTCTCCAGATTTGACTGATTTGTGTAATTGAATACATAAAAGTAAAGAAATATGAGGTTAAGAGAAGAGCCAGAAAAGCAGCTCAGCACTGAGAGGGTCATTGTTGTAAACAGTGCAGCTCTGACACTCCCTCTAGGTTTCAGCGATCAAAACAGAGGAGGACAACCACTCCCTGTTTCTGTCTGTGGATTTAGCAAGTGTAATGCTCATTAAAACAAAGTGGTTGTAGAAAAGTATGTATGATTCTGGAAAATATGGTGGGAAAAATTACAAGATCTAGAAAGTTTTACTTTATGAACATATACAAACTTTTTCAGCTGGTGGAGTATCAAGAAAACTATTAGATTCTCAGCAATATAGATATTAGACCTGAAAGTTTGCTCTTGTACTATAGAGGATAAAAACCAAAATCATGTATGTCATCAGTTCAAGTCAGCTGGGTCTAATAAACTGTGACAAATCACGACCAACTCAGTTCCTGGAGCAGTTTTTGCCTTGGAAGGAAATACTGAAGATCACTGCTTTATGGGTAAACCATCAGCCAGAGATAGCAAGGAAGCATTGGCTAACAGGGCTGTCCTTCTTGGAAATAAACACATACAGGGAGCTGTGGGAAAGGGTCCATATCCCACCAATGAGGCTAAAAAGATTTATTATATTCACTCTCCCATTTCTGGAAGCAGACAGCTTCTACAGTTCATCTTGTAGCTGAGGATGTTTACAATGAGCTGTTTCAAGGGGAAGAAATGAGGGGGAACAGCATTAGTAGGAATTCTGGCTACTAAGCAAATACAGGGGAAGGGCACCTACTACAGCAGCTGAAGACAGGAACTAAACCTTCTGGGATGCACGTGCACACAGAAGAGCAGTTAATTCACTCCATAGGGCAGGAGCAAATGGGTCACCTGTCCAAAAGACACAATTCAGAATCTTCTAGACACAAGGAGGTAGCATTTAAGTCTTCAGAACAATACAGTGGTGCTCATTTCACAAAGCAAGCAATTACAGTCTTCACTAGCTGCTGTTTCTGAATGGGATTCAACTCTCAAAGCACACATGGAATATTTTCCTTAAAGCTATCATGAGTGTCTTACTCTAACATTTTAGAATCAGCTTAGAATCGCTGGATTCAGTTTCCAGCTTATGTAAGAGTTAATTTTCTCTTTTTCCGTGCAAGTTCTACATTGAGCTACTGTCACAGTGCGTGTGAATGATTCATGATGATTTGCCCTCTGTGGCCTTCTGCTAGAGGCAACTGAAGGGAAAAAAACAAGCCACAAAAATGCCAAAACAACTACAAGCTCCACACAAACACCCTTTTCTTTAGAACATCATTTATTGTTACTCATCTTTAGTGAAAGGAAAAACAAAAACCACACCAAAGTGGAACATGTAACACCACAGGGGTTCTAACCAAACCCAAATGATAATATGAACTATTGTTTTAGTGTCAAAACAAGTATAACAAAATCCAAGTAGCAAGTCACTGGAGGAAAAGTGATGAGAAAAGAAAAGCTGCTTATGTTAATTAAACAAAGAAAATCTGCCTGGCAGACAAGAACAGCTTAGAAGCAAATGAATTTAAAATATGTATCTATTTCTTGGTATTCCCTGAGCATACAGTCTATGTGCTCAACCATTGAGTCTTAGGGATTAAAGAAATTTCTGGGCATGTTGACTAAATCCAGGGAAGATGATCTTTGAAAACAAAAGTTCATGCATATCTAGTGTTGTGAATGAAGTTCTAGAAGCAAAGAATAGAGATCTTACTTGTGCTTCTTTTGAATGGCAGGATACATCCCAAATTAAAAACCTATTACCCCAAATAGGGAAAAAGATTCTGCCAGACCTTACCATGAGGCAACAAAACCTAATGAAGATAAAGCCCATTCATCAGAAACCAGGCCCCATCAGTACTGCTGGTCACTCCTTACTGAAGCAGTGAAGAAGACATTTACCAGTCGCTCAGGTTGTCCCCCACCCCACTCCCACAGACTCTTTTGACAACTTGACCCCTGTGTTGCAGGAATCTATCACAAAAATTAGGTTATGTCAGAGTCAGGTTTTCATCAATTTAATTTCTTCTCAGACCTGAGTGGGTAACCAAGGAAATGGGTGAATCCCATATACTTTCAAGAATTCATTTTATTTCCCTTTTTATTTTCCACTACTTGAAATAAAACTTGTTTTTTTAGAAAAGCCTTCAGTGATGACACATTAACTGTGTGTTTGACATAGGCACACTTTTAAAGAGCAACTGCAGCATATTTCTTGGTAATCATATTGAGAAATGTTACTTAGCAATTTTATATACTTACCAGTGTAGATATACCATAATCTGAGACACTTAAAAAATGTCACCAGAAATAAAATAATCATACATAACTTGAGTAGAGACAGTAAGACTTCTAGGTGTTTCTTTGCTATTGAATAATCATGCAAGCATTTCCAAGTCATAATATTATCACAGAATGCTTTTATTTTTCTGAAATGATAAAATTAATATGGCTGTTTCCAAGTCACAGTTGTTGGTTTTCCTTTTTTCTAGAGCAGAAATTTCCAGTATAAGCACACAGGGCCAAAAACTTGATGTACAGTGGCATTTAGTAATCTGTTACAACCTCCTGCTGTGGCCATGTGAATCTCCATTTAGGCATTGCTGCTTTATTAACCTTACAAAGAAGAGTGCAGTATGGTAATAAAATTGTTATAATCAACCTGAATGACAACATAGCAAGCAGAGTACAGGATAGCCACACACACACACAGTTCTTCTGTTCTTCTGGAGTTGTGATAAATATAATTTCACATATTTGTACAATATTTTACTTACCACTATAAGTGTTAATAAGTGGTGAATTTGTTTAAAATACTTATAGATACCTTTTTGATTGCCTTGTATTTCTAAAATATGATATTTTTTGTGCTGAATAATGCATTCATTACTACAAATCTCATAAACACATTTTACTTCATGAGATTGTCTAGTAAGCACACAACAAGCCAAGGCTTCCAACTGGTTTTGATTTTCCAAGATACTAAGCTTCTGATGGCATTGGTATTCTGCCAGTGATGGGAGTGACTATTAAACATCTAAGTAATAAATAGTGTATCTAATAGGACTAGGACAGTAGCAAAGGGACAGTAAAGGAATATTGTAGAAGTACGAAGTGGGAGGAGGAGAGGAATAGGCTCATATGAAGCACTGGCAAAAGCCCAGGTTCACTGGTTTTTGAAATTCTTCTTTTGCCAAAATGATTAATTAAAAAAAAACAGTCACACAAAGAAACAGTTTCAAAACTACATGAAGATTGTTAACATAATTATCAGTAACAAAAACCAAAACAAACAAAGCAAAAAAACCCCAACAACAACAAAATCTCCCACCCGACCAGAACAACAAAAACCTTAAACCCAAAAATATTTCAAATGTCTGGGGATAAAAACATTGAAAAAGTAAAATAATTTTGAAGAAGTGGAAATGTCCTATATCTCTCCTTACTGCAGCATTGTGACTCCATGGCAAACACTGATTTGCACCACAGAGTCTCTCCAACAGGTTTGCTCTCTTTCATCTACCAGACTTATCCACTCATCAGATCTGAGCCTTTATTCATGATCAGTGTTCTTAGGCTCTCAGAACAAAAATGCATAGTGCTTAGAAAAGAGTTACCTCCCAAACAAAGGTGGACTGGTGAAAAACCTAATGGTAAAAAAAAATTACTATTACAAAAACATATACATGCCTCAAGACCCAACTACTTTCACATTTTAAAGTTTGCTTGACTGTAAAAATACACCCAATGTCTACAGAAGTGAACCACCTGTGTACTTGCAATCCGGGTCAGTTTTCATTACTAGATGATCTGGAACACTTTCAATCGTGTTGAATTCTTCTTTGCATTTTTAAGTGAAAGAAGATTGAGCTAAATCATTATCTTGTATGAGTCAGTGCTGTTAAATCAAAAAAGAAAAAGAAACCAAGCAGATTACAAAGACTTAATAATACAGTATGTGGTTATTCATGACTAAGCCTCTGCCCAAGAAAACTAATTCCAAAATTGTTTAGCACAAGCAACAGGATACAGTAAGTAATAGCCAATTATGTAACCCGCAGTCTCTTTGAGGATCATCTAGCTAAGTAGAAAAGCCATGAAGAAAGTTTTGCAGGGCATCTTCTTTGTATTTCCAGGTGTATTACTACAGGAATTCATTTGAAGCAGAGCTACAAGCCATTTCTGGAATTAAATATTTCAGATGTATAATAGTGCAATCATCATTATACAAAGGGAGCATAAAAGTGAAGGGGATATTTATTTAATTGGTGTTTTCAGAAAAATCATGGATTTTCTTCAGCTCTATAGAGCAGTTGAGAGGATAAACTCTCTATGACCAGTTTCACACAGTGCTATTTAAGTTGAATCTATGTAAAAACTGCAAATATCTAAAGTCACTTTCCACCCAGGAGGTGAGAAATACCTACCATGCCAGAATTCAGATGCTGTATGTTTTAGTCCTTAAAGATATTAATATATTCAACCTCCTTTTTTTAGAGACACTTCAATCTTCACTTTCTGTAAATCAAGACCCAGCAAAGTTGCACAACTGGAGCAAACGCTGGCCAACTCATTATCACATCAGTTCCTTTTCTTTCAGTATCAAGACAATTAAAAGGAATAGTTGAGGCACAAGTGATTTTTATGCAGAAGTATAGAAGTATTTCAATAAGTAGACTAAAACTTCAGTATTTAAGTTCTTTTAAAAAAAGACATAGATCACAGGTATATTATCAAAGTCACAGATCACAGTCACTGCAGTCTTACTGGACTGCTTCTTCTTTTTTCCCCAGGATGAAAAAATAAACTGGTTCACAGAACTTACCAAATCCACTTTATACTGGCATTTCACATAGTTCAAGTCTAATAAAAGCAAAGTTCAAACCCGTGCTTCAAGGGAGCCTGAAATCATTCTGCTACACCCAACAACAAACTGTTTCTTCAGCGAAGACAGCTTCAGTGAACCCAGTAGCGCAGAGGAGAGTCCGTCCGGCTGAGCTGACAGAAACGCTGCATGCGGAACTTAGCGTGAAAGTGCACTGGCAACAAGCTTTTGGGAATCAGCTCATGTCCTAGGAGCTTGTGCTTGAAACTGCTTTTACATCTATGGTTGTTTTTTCGGTTAAGAGGCACTGCATAAATACGGAGTCATTCATCTAATGCACTTAATATTTCTCAGATGAGGACTTGAGGACTATTGCAGTTTTACCCTATGTCTAGGTGTGATAATACTTTGGTTTGCTTTACAGCAGTAGCATTGCACTAGCAATACAGCTGATACTAAGGAGAAGGCTGAAAACACTTGCAGACTGGAGTTGAAAAACCCCAGTCTGCTCCTTTACTTCTTCTCATGCTTCTTGGTCAGTTTTCCTCTTTCCAGTTGGAGGCTTGTACTGGTGTTTGTTCGCTTCTCCTTTTGCTGGCTCTCCTGGGAAACTTGTTGCACTGCTCGGAGGATAGCAGTCTGCACAATCTGCTTGCTGGCAATCTGCAGCTTAACTTCATCTTGCTCTGTCCCTGGCTTCTCACCTGCCAGAGCCAAAAAAAAAAAGAAAGGGAACTAAGAACTTGGGGCTAGTCCATGAAAACGTGAAGGATGGAAAAAGAGGAGGTGGGGGAACAAAATCACAGAGTGACTAGGGACAGTTTATTACCTAGGAAACCTGCCAATACTGAAGAAGATGAAATAGGGTGGAAAGTGCCTCTGCGTGCTCAGCACCACACGACTGAAGGAAGGAGGAGACTTGGAGTCACACAGCTCAATTACCCACTCCCCAGCTCTGGGGACAGCTGTGACTTCACAACTGAAACAAGCACTGATGTTTTGCAGTAAGATAGGAAAGGAAGATTTCCTCATCCAGCTGTGAATCACATCCATTTTGACTTGAGCTGTGCTTCTGGATAGGGAATTGGACTTTATTTTGGACTATATTCAACATGTACTCCTTCACCACCATATAGAAAAAACACTGTTTCATTAACAATTTTTTTTACTTTTACTTCAGATTAAAAGCCCTCATCCATCAGATTCCAACTGACGCCAAAGTACAACATTTTGTTTAGTGCAGTTTGTTAATCCTTAGATAGATTTTCAAAAATATCTGCAAAACATTAAGAAATATTCAGATTGCTGTAGGTAAAACAGAGAACACTTTCTATGGTAACCTGATAAATACCTATTTTTGTGTGAAACTTTTTTTTTTTTTTTGGCTAAAGTGCTAAAATCAGGAGGAAAATGAAGTAATGTAGTGTGACTAGTGACATTTTATAATGAAGAAGAGTAGTTTATTTTAAGAGATTTCTCTTTAAAAGTAATTTGACTCCTAAAATAAATAGCAATTTGGACAATAAAGAATGCTCCATAATGGTCAAAGCTGATACTGATTTAAAAAAAATAATTCTGACGTAGACTTATTGGCATATAGGAAATCAGTTGTTAATTGAAATGTTTAGGCTAGGTGCAGCTGACATCACTATAATTGATTTTAAAGTTTTTTAAGATACTCATCTCAATTCTTCCTAATTGACTTTTATGCTCAAGTATTTCATTAAATAGGATTTGTAGTTTACTGTTTGTTTTAATGACATATATTAAGAATTGTGTCCTGAGATAAATCAGAGTGAATTAAAGGTCAGGTGATTTTATGAGAAGTATATACCTGAAACTGTGATAAATTCCCAATTTCTTTCAGATTTTTTTTTCAAGGAAACTTAATATAGAAAAGAAGAATCACTTGTTTCCTTAGGGAATATGCTATATGCTTGAGGGAAGAGACAAGGTCCTACACCTCAGTCAAAGTAGTGCCTGATGTCAATGCAGACTGGGTGGTGAGTTTATTACCAGCAGATTTGTAGAGAAGTACTTGGGGATACTGGTAGACAAAAAGCTGGAAATGAGATGGCTCGTAGCCCAGAAATGTATGCAGGTCTTTACAAAAGGAACATGGCCAGGAGGCAAGGGAGGTGATTCTACCCCTGTGCTCCGCTCCTCTGGTGTGAGACTCTGGTGTACTGTGTCTGGGTATGGAGTCCTCACCACTGGAAAGACAAGTAAGAGGTTAAAACCTGTGAAAATGTAGAAAACATGCTTTAAACTGGAAAAGCTGACTGAAAAAATCGCTTGAATTCTTGGCATAGTCAGCTTCCCTGATTTAGTTTTTCCACTCCTCAGCACTTGAAACTGTGGTTTTGGATGGAGTTAAATGTTACTTAAAAGATACAGTACAGATCATTCTTTACTACTTAAATAGGAACCCACATTTTATCACACAACTAATTAGTCTTCTTGCTTAGCAGAAAAAGATCAGTCAACACATCTGATGTTCAGAAGATAAAGTATTAACAAAAGCAGGGATAAACAAGAAAATCTAAATACAAATAAGTATGTTGGAATAGAAAATGAGGTTATATGAAATGTGAAAAATTTGCCAATCCTCAAAGCCACAAAGCCTCAGAATTTATCATTGAAAACATACTGTCATTAAGCACACTGCTGTTGAAAATTACTCAGTTTGCCCTGTGTAGGGATGCTTCGTCATTTACTTGGTGCTTGCCAATTAATCTGCAAAATCTGATGTTCAAATATTTTACTTTAGAAAGGTCATCCATAGCAACATTTAGTTGAAAAAAATGAGTTTTCTAGTGCATTTCTCCCCGGGCTTTTCGGCTGTTTATTTAGCAGCAAAGCCTGTCTGAAAGCACCACATAGATAAGTGAGATGTAGATTACATCTACACAGCTCTAACTCATTAGATGATTCTTTTATTTGCTGAGATAACCAAGAACGGGGAACTCAAAACTTCTGGACTATTTCTTTCCAGCCTCTGAGGGCTTAGGTATCCACAGAAAGGAAATAAAACAGCTTGAATAAACTTAATTTGTATTTGTGTAAAATGGTTAGAAGGATAGTAACCCATAATAAAAAATATTTGGCTTCAGACACAGAGAGAATCAAAGCTGTTGGCCTGGGTGATGTGAATGATAAAACCATTGGCAGCTTGTGTGGACCATCTAAATTGGAAAACAAGTGAAAATGCTAGTTATTTTGGAGGGTGATATCTGACATTGTGTTTGACCCAGGTCTGAGCCTGTGTTGGGACCATAATTTGTAGGAGCCGGACTTCAAAAGATTTCAAGCAGTCAAACACAGACATCCAGCTCCCCAGGGTGTATGGCATCTATTGCAGCTCGAACAACGGGACATGATTCTGGGCAATGATCATGACCCCTCAGCATGATCCTCCTTGAGTAGGAGTTGGAAAAGATGACCTTCAGAGGTCCCTTACAACCGCAAACCTACTGCATTCCTGTGATTTCAGATGGTTAGGCTGAGATAAATCACAACTTTTCCACTTCCTCAATGAGTAAACAGCAATCTCCCCAAAAGCATCCCCACTACATCCTCTTTCAATTATTCATTTCAAGGAAAACAGTTAGCTAGTTGTTTTTTGAGAATCTCATTCGTTTATTGATACGCTGGACCTACTGTGAGCAAGAAGAAATGGATTGGCTCAGGGAAGCAGAGATGACTCATACAAGGATCCCAAAGGGGCTGAGCTGGAACATATATATATCCACCTTTCTGAAATACAGACTGCTGTGGACATCCAGGCAGAAATTTGAGTGTCTATAGAATTAATTAGGCACCTTAAGAACTGCACATTTTCAATCAAGTGATAAAAAGACACAGCTCGTGCTGGCTAGGTATTCAGTTAATCAAAATAAGAGTTATTAACATGATAAAATATGGTTAATTTTTTATCTACCATTTTTTAAGATTTGAAGTATAACTAGTCGAAATTCCGTGACAAATAGGTCATTTGAAGTAATTTCTGGGAAAAAACTTGAACATCAGAAACACATGCTGTCTATTTGTTTCCCCTGTTTAAAGACTACATTTTTCTCTTGATGTTAGAAAATCTTTACTTGTTCTCTATCTTTAGATGCTCAACCCTCATACCCAGCACCCCAATTCTCTAAAGAGAGAACTGAAATATCTGGGTTAAGTGATGTTAAATACAAGATAGCAATTTTATCATCAACACGTCATGAAGTCTCTCTAGCATGTTTATATTACCTTGTACTACTCTCCATAAATTTTATGCCAAGTAACACAGAAGATGAAAATTAGCTTTTAATTTTTTGGTCTGGTTCTGCAATCCAAAGTACAGTTTGAGAAATCCATAAAACATCAAAATCTTGGACTGGCTGCAGGAATCAGTCACACTTCACCTAAAACTAGTGGCATGTATCAGTGCCTTGAAATTGGCTTGCTTGAGGATATCCCCCATGAAGGAAAATAGGGTAGAAATTTGGAAAAGAATAAAAAAAATTGAAGTAAATTCCAAATATTCATTTCAATTAATAGAACTAATAATAAAGTCCAAGAATTCCTTGTGTGTAAGACTTTACATTCTCCAAGATGTTTCTAGACTATGGAATATTCTAGAAAGGTACACATGGAAAAAAAAATACAGAGAAAAAGCATTTAGCAGATGCAAATGTTTAAGTTCACTCTGGTTGCACATGAGCCTTTTCTCATTTATACACTTCACTTTCTTCAAAGTATCCTGAGTCACTTCCTTTCCAGCCTGCAATCAAAGCAGTCTCCTGCACTTTCTGTTGATATCCCCTGGGGCAATTTCCTTTCAGCTTGCTAGAAGTAAATTTATTACACCTTATAAAAACTCCTAATAAGTAACACTCAATAATGGGTAATTTGTTTGAATCAACAGCTAAATTCTCTATTGTACATTTTCATAGGACTATCATGAAGGTAATCTATGACAGCCATGACCTTGCAAAGATGCAGGTCTATCCCAGATCCACTAATGCTGTCAATAAACGGTGGGGGAGTTAAAGACCTTTTAATTCACCTTTCCTCAAAGCCTGTAACATTTATTCTTCCTGTAAGTTATAGAAACCTCTTTGAACTGTATCTAAAAGTAAGAATAAAAATCACATTCCCCTAAACAAGCTTCTGATCAATTTAAAACTGAGTATTACCCACAATGCGTTCCTGTTAACTACAATTTAAATTTATGCAAAAATTCTGAAGCTGCAAGAGTCAAAAAGTAAATATTTTTTTCTTCAAATTTACATAAGATTATGCAAGTATAGTCTTTAACTAAAAATTTACCATTAGTTTGAGCAATATATTGCTTTGGATCACAATAAATACTGATTATTCTTTCCTGCAGCACTGCAACGTAAGACTTAGTTTTTAAATAAACAATATTATTATTATTATTATTAATAATTATAATGTAATAAAAATACTGATTTCTGGAAAATCTATTTCAATTCTATTGAAAATCATAATCAGAATTCTTATAATCTAGCTGACAGTACTAAAGAAAATTTTATGTGGAATGAAAGTATAAGCAGACAAGACAGTGGTGATTAGGCTTCATTTTCAATTCTATTGAAAATCATAATCAGAATTCTTATAATCTAGCTGACAGTACTAAAGAAAATTTTATGTGGAATGAAAGTATAAGTAGACAAGACAGTGGCGATTAGGCTTCATCAAAAGGTCCAGTGTGGATGCATGGGAGCTGTGTATACAGAAAAAAGCTGCATATTATTACTTAAATTGCATTTAAACCATAGATATTGAAAAACCTTACAGACACTGCAGGTTTGTAATGACATCATGTATGTGTGTATGTTGTAATAACAGTAACATTCTTTGCATCAATATTGATATTCTTCTACCAAGAAACCAAGTTCAGTTCTTTTCCCTTTGGCATTAGGCAGTGATGTATCTCTCCATCTTGTTGGCCACAGCATGGAAATTCCAGGTGAGCCTCCTCTGGCAAATATTTTGTAACCTGTGAATTGAAGTGGTTTAAAAAATCTCCTTCTTTGATTTGCTTTAAAGGTTAGTGCTGGGATTTCAGCACAAGAAGGTTTATTTGAAGAAGAGATCTATAGTAAGGAAATGTCGATGAGTCATGTTAATTACACCCAGAATGAATGAAATTGGCAATCAGCCAGAGCTGAACTTTCCAACACTTGCACAAACCAACTTTGCACGAGAGTCATTAAACTGTTTTACAGAATTAGAGACCCAATTTGTCTCAATGTCACTAATGATGCCAAATCAGAGACTTCATGAAAAGAGCCCACAGAGAAGTTGAAAATTTAATCTTTTTTAAAACATAAGTAATAAATGCATTCTTAACTGCACTAGAGTTAATTCTGTCCAGTACTACTACTTCTCATGCTCTAAAATAGAGCCTGGTGAGGTCCTGACTAATAGCTGTCAAGCATCAGGAGGCAATACTCATTTACCCTGATTCCTTGAGGAAGAAGAGAGGACACTGAACATATCAGAAATGCCAAAAGTATTTAAAGTAGGATCCTGCGTTTTTCCAATTCCCTGACCTGCTGTGTGCAGGGGATTGCAACATTGACTTTCACTAGAAAAGTTAAGGTTCTGTTCAGGTTTATTTTCTGCCCTAACCTCATTCCAATTCCTGCTCTTCAACCAGCATGGAAGAGGAACTGCACCATGAAGGGGGCCAGCACAGACTACTTTGTTCTTCAAAATAAATTTTAAGAATGAAGCTGAAATTACTCTGAATACAAGAGGAGAAGGAATATAAGGGCAAAAGAGAAGAGCTGAAATGCAACTAAGCTGTCTGAAAGGACATACTAATATCTCCAGAGCAATACTTCATTGTACCTTTTTATCCAGACATTAGCTATATCTCAACTCAGGTTTTTAATTTTTTTTTTCCCCACTGAGTTTTTACTCACTCTTAAGAGATAAGAATACCAGGAATTCTCTTTGGGTTTTTTGCTATATAAAGCTATCTTTTTAAAAACTCCAGGAAGTTATTTCATACTATTTGAAATCTGCTAGTGAAAATTATTTTTTTAGATTAAGAGATTGCTTAAGCAAAAATGCTTAAGCATTTTTTTCAACGTTTTAGTAAGATTTCTTGCCACAGTTCAATAATATTAACTAAAACCAGATTACACACTTCAATCTTTATATTTTCTAGGTATTTTCACATATAGCAATAAATCCACTTCTTAAGGACTGTATCTTTCAGCTTTTCAGCTTTGAAGACTGAATGTGGTTCAAAATATTAGTCACTGGCAATTCTGCCACACCCAAACCCATAAATGTGATACTCAGTTTTTGGTCCCAAAAGGAATAATTCTGGATGCAATACTGTAAACTAAGATTAATTTAAAAGAGTTTTTGAGTCTTAGGCTGCAGTTCAGTGTATTAAAAATAAGATATTCCCCAAAGAGTATCTGGGACCAGCTGCTTCAAAGTTAATGAAAAATTTATATTCTCTTCATCTGCACAATTTTCCTACTTCTTTTAGAGAACACATTTCAAGTACTAAAATAAGAAATCTCTCTACATCAAAAGCTGTGATTCTTCCAAGGCAGGAGAGGTCCAGCGGCACAGATCCAGGTGACCCATACATAGAATCATAGTTTGGGTTGGGTTAGAAGGGAACTTAAAGAACATTTAATTCTAAAACTACTGCCATAGGGCATCCAGAATTTCTCTGTGGGTTTTGGTCTTAAAGAACTATGTACATGTTAATTAAAATTTGCAACATCTGAACCTGTTTTTCTTTTCTAAGTATAGAAAATGTAGTGTAGGGAACAGGTTACAGATCCTGTAAAGAGCCAGCAAACATCCTGCTTTAGCCAGTGAAAATATCCTGCTACATTTTAGATACATTTCAATTTATTCCAGATTATTCAGAGTCAAAAATTGTCTGGCCAAATGTCAGGTAAGCAGAGCCCTTCTCTAGATCTAAAATTAACCCCAAGCCCCACAAAAAAACCCTCAGGCAAAAAAATCCCCCAAAAAAGCCCTAAATTTGTATGTGTACAGCAGTACAGAAAAATTTCCTTTAGAATTCCTTAAAAAATTCCTTTAGAATGTGAATGGAGTATGAAAGCTGCAAATACAGCTATTAGCAACTGAGGCTGAGATTATATATACTCTCACATATACATGTATAAATGTGTGTGTGTGTGTGTATATATAT
>VXBR01007134.1:275525-291369 GCA_013400215.1 Cisticola juncidis | reverse complement strand
ACACACACACACACACACACGCTCTCTCACATACACACACTCGCTCTCTCTCTACCACGGAACCATCACTGCCACAACTCCTTACCCTGCAGTGGCAGCAGTGGGAAGGGCAAAAAGGAGAAAGGCAACAGCGATCTGCCCGGCAGGGAGACTGGCTAATTGCTCCTAACTACCTCTCGACAACAGTCTCGCTGCCTGACATTTTGGGGTGCGCTGCTTTCACTGCAAGCTGATAGCACTGATAATAGCTCCAGCGACACCAGACTTTGTCACAGCACTTTCACTTCCAAAAGCTCAAATGCTGAGGAATTCATACTCTGATTTCACAGGCCCATTAACCCAGCTGTACCCAAGAGCAGCACTTCAAGAAGCAACATGAATATTTTGGCATATAAAAGATGACATCAGGGCAAAACAGTAAATAATGAATAGTAATAAAATAAAGATGATGAGGGTCAACAGCAGAAGACTACTTAAAATTTCCTACCATCTTTTACATTTTGGATTTAATTTACTTCTGTTTGTACAACCCATAGTCAGACTTCCTGTGGACCCTGAACTTCTACAACAGAAGGGAGAAACACACAGCCAGATGGGACAAGATTTACAAAAACTAACTCTCTTTAGGCCTAACTTGCAAAAGGGATTTTGAAAAACGTTATCATTGCAAATTACAGAAAGCACATTTTAAAATGCATAAAAGTTTGCATGTAAATGTTTGCGATATGCAATATATTTTCCAATCACATTTTCATAACCTAAGATATTCTTACAAGCTTATTTCATTGTTTTCATAGTCAAGCATTTCACAAACACAGAATTTCTCCAATTAACCTGGGATACTTGAAGTCTTAAAATAAGGCCTTATTCTTAAAATACAGATACAGAAAAGCACTGACCTCCTTAAATAATATTGTTTATATACCTCAGCAAGAATTCAAGAGTGGCATCACTGTCAAAGTCAAACTAATCATCTGGTGGTCTTTTTTTTGTTTTGTTGGGGTTTTGTGTTTTGTTTTGTTATTTTTTATAGTATGTAACATAATTTCTTCTTGGGAATGCCTCCCAGGTTTACCTTCACTTACCATTTCTGTATCCAGTTTCTGGATATTCCTTTTATACCCCTTAACAATCTCAGTTTCTTTATTGCTATTTGTTTCTCTCTTCTGTCTTCTATTTCAGGGATTCAGTTTCATTTCTCACAGATGGCAACTCAATGAACAAACATAAACATACCCCTGGTTGCTCAGGAATGGTGTTCCCTTTAAAAATGTGACTTCAAAAATCTCTATCCTAACCTTTCCTCACCTATCATTATTCTCATTCAGCTTAAGTATGGGAACTAACAGGGTACCTAAGAACTCAATTTAAAGAATTTCTAGTAAATGTATCCCACACAAAATACAGAAATGAATGCAGTCGGCAATATTCAGCATTCTTAAGAGAAAGGTAAAGGATACCCCATAATCTTCAGAAAATCATGGCTGATCCATAATTTGGAAAGACTGCAAGAAAGACTGCAAGAAAACTTACACTGGTATTTTTATGATATATCCATTACATGGCCTTTAATGCTTGGTTTGTGTGCTCAAGGGAGAGTTATCCATCATAAAAAACAGGTATATAAGAACTTCTCAAAAAACCCCCCAAAAACCCCCAAACCAACCACACAAGCAAAACAACAAACAAACAAACAAACAAACAAACAAACAAACAAACCTAACATATTTCTACTACATATATTCTCGAAATAAATTATATGTATGTTTCTAAGGAATTGTGTTTTGAGATGGTGGAGCAGCTTGCTAAAAGATTTTCAAAACAATAAATATGAGTCAGTGATATCAAAGTCTGTAAGTAACCTGCAAAATTCTAGGTGGTTATATGCAACTTGGTAACAGAACCTACACCCTTTTGGTGAAAGAATACAGTTCATTAACAATAACATCCTTTCTTTAAGTGCTATCTCTATTTAATCTGATAAATAACTCAAACTAGTCACATTTTATTCCAGAGTTTTCGGTTTTCTTGCTCAAATTAAAAACTAACAGAAAGTAATGTTTTTTGCTAGAGGAAAAAATATTATCAAAAGGCATTTTGAGCTTCTTTTTGTCATAAAGTTAATTTCTGGATTTTGGATTGGTTCACAAGCTCAAATGCACCCCAAAAAATCACTGAAATAACTGCACAGGACAGAGGTCTACAGCGAACTGTCATCTCAAAAAGAGTGCACAGTTAATGCAGTACAACAGCTGAAACAAAAAGTGTACTACTAATTTTTTTTTCATTCAACTTCAAATAAGTGGAAAACAACACTAATTATGCCCATTTATACAAAGAAAAAACCCTTGAGAATGAAGCATATTGCTAAAAGGGAGGTTATGTCACTAAAACACAATACATTTAAACATGTTCCATCAACATATATGAAATAGGAAGCACGAAGACACAAAAAATCTGTATATATTTTTATGAGTAATTATACAGTCCCTGCCTTGTGTATCATTTAAATTCTTAATGTTTCAGTGAGGAATTACTGATTTCCATATAACATCAGTAGACGTAAAAATTATTTGGTATGTATCTTCAAATACCTTTTTGAAGAATTCTTGGCTTACTTAGAAAGTACTTTGTTAAAAACTTCAACACTTGTTTAACAGACAGCTAATATTTTTAGACAGTTACAAAAATCATGTTGACTGATGTCACTTTAAATCATCCAAGCTATTCATAGTTCTGTGGATTTAGATCTGAAGTAAGCCCTTTATTCTAATGGAGTTATTTGGTCATATAGATTTAGAAACTCAGTAAATATCTATTCAGGAAAGAGCCCTTTCCACCTAGTGACATGCAAGGTTTCAATGTCTTGTTAACAAGAACGTACAGATAACATTTTATAGGTAATACTTTAAACTGTTTTTTGAAAGAATCATTCAGAACTAATCCCCTAAACATAAATGAACACATGCTATAATAAAATTAATATAAAGAGATAATCAAGATTTCATATGTTTTACATCAAATTCCAGTATTATATAATTTTTTTTCCCTCCAACTTTGAGAACTAACTAACTCTGAGCTGTTTTTCATTATTTCCTCCCACACTTACACATTAATAATCAAATCTAGCTTTTTGGGACTGAAAAATAATATGATTAGGAAATTGCTTGAACTATTTGATGTCTTTTGCTAAATTGGCTAAGATCATAATGGTCTTCAAAAAGTGATTACAGTCACTGTAATCTTATGGTTAAACTTAACATTAAAATCTTTACTTGCCAAGATGCACTGTATTACATATGAAACTGCAAGGAAGCTGTTTAGAGGAAATTGTGACTGTGTGTCAGGAAGAAATATCTAAACACTGGATAAGTATCTGAAATGTCAAATTGCAATCTGTACAGAAGGGATCATAATAGTCAGGATCCTACACTGAGAAATCTAACATTAAATACCTCTCCAATTAATACACCTCTAAGAGAAAGGAGAGGATAAATAGAAGGTAGAAAAGAAAAATAAAAATAGACACAAGTGCCATTTTTCTGAAAAAAAAAATTAAATGGAAAGCCAGTTACCTTTCCATGAGTGCTTCAGAAAAACAGCAATGCACTGATTTCCAGCAGCCCAAGAGATGACACCACTAAAGCCAGAAGCAAGAGCACGCGACATTTCCCAAGACAGTAATAAGTGAATACCATTCAAGATAAGTGTGGCCAATACTATTTAAATTCATTGGTCTATTCATTTTTATTAATTAATGTGATAAACTACATAATAGTCCAGGGCTGTGATTTAAAAATCTGAATAAATTTTAGATAGAGTGTAGGAGAAATAGCTGTATAGTTTTGTGATGATTGTTTTGTTTGTTGGGGTTCTTTAAAGTATCACAAAGATGGATCCACCCCAGGACTTCTCACAGCCTATAAAAATATCCCAAAACACCCACATCCATCTAGGCAATATTTCTAAATGATTGTATTGCCATCCTTACAACATCTGAATGCCTTGCACCCATTAATGACTATCTTCCAACAGTCCCATAAAAAGTAAATTGGTATCTTTCTGTTATAGATAGGAATAAAAATTAGAGAAGTTGAACCCAAATCAAAAGCAAATCAACAAGAAAAAAAGACCTAGATAAACTCAGGAGGTTTAAATAAAAGATTCAATGACTCACCTAAAATATTACTACATACACAATGTGCAGTGGAGCCAAAGTTCCCACCTGCCACACCTCTGCTGGTTGTCAGTCCCTTCACCAAGACAGATGAATGAGTCACAATCCAAAACTTAGAGTCTTTCCATCACACAGCATTCTTTTATACAGCAAGGAATTCAGTCCTGTAAAGTCCTTGCCTAATGACTTTGCATCTAGCAGAGACACTGTGAAACATAGGCAGAGTTTTAAAAGGACCTCAAGGACCTCACACACAACCACTATCTCCTGACATGGACCGAACCACACCATTCTGCACCATACTGAAAATTCATATGAGAAGTTGAAAGCCTCCTTCAAAAGTAATTCCTGTCTTCAACCTTTTTCCGTTCCTATCAGCACAACATTCATGACACTAAAAATGAATATTTTTGTATATGTCTTTCTCTTTTCTATAAAAACTCTTTTAAGACTCTGATCATGCCACAGCTTATTGGTGTGTGTAACTTAACACACAAATCATAAAATTAGGGCTTTTCCTCAAGTTTTCAAGGAACTTAAATGGAGAGAAGCATTTATGACCCATTGCAAATCAGCTGGCTAGTGAGCTACAGAGAAGAAAAGTCAGCTTTAGAATGAATTAAGATTTCCAAACTTGGAAAAAGCCCACTATTAGAGTCCTCAATCAATCAGTTATATATTTTGATAAAAGTAAAATTAAATATTAAACCACAAGCTTAATTTAATGCTCAAAGAAAATAGGTCTGTAAAATGTGAATACTGAACTCATAATTTGAATGTGCTACTAAATAGCCTAGATTGTTCAAGAACAGAGAAAGAAGAAATTATATTGAATTACAGCAATATGAAATACAAATGGTAAATACACAATGCAGCCTCCTAACTTGTCCTATAAAGCCAAAAGAATGGGGATTTCATCATGCATGGCTAAAAAATAAGCAATGAGGAGAAGTAAGATAAATATATGAATTTTAAATTAAGTTTGAAAACTTGATTTGAAAAACTTGGTTTGAAAATTTGATACATAAGAAAGGATTTAAACCAGTAGATTTCTAAAACTTTAAATTAGGTTAGCAAGATTCTCAGAGCATAATCCATGTCCATCTGGAAAGTATCTATAATAGGACAATCCTATAGCGGTAGACTTTTATCACATCCATCAAATCAGAGCTCCTGTCTGACTCCATTTAATCTGCCCTTGAAACAATGGGAGATCTACAAGAAATTCACACAACTGGATAAAGGTTAATTATTGAAGTGGAAAAATGAAACCTATACTTCATATTGAAAACATCTAAGACTCTTAAAATGGGTAATTGTTCACTTCAATTAAAACATTTGTGTCTAACATACTCTTGTTTATGATAGCAGCAATGACAGTTTAAAGTAAGCATTTCTCATGTATTTCAGGGTTGGGTCTTTTTGTGCAGACTGAACTGCAAAGCTTAAGCATAAGCAAAACTGTCAGGCTCTTTAAAAACTCTTATGTTTTAATTGTTATCATATGTAGAGTTGTAGATATCTGTCAGTCTAGTAACTAAGCCCATTTGTGTTGAGACCTTTAACTTCTCTGAAATACAAAAGGGTAGAGCTGCTCCCTCCCACTTTCCAAATGGATAGTTGGATTATTTGCCCTTATTTGATCTCAGATTAGAAAATCCAGAAACACAAATAGAATACACATACAAAATGTTTTAAAAAATCAGATCTTTCCAATACAAGCAGTCAAAGAGATCTTATTGCTTTTCAGGAGTATAAGATTTCCTGTACAGTCCTAAAAAGTTAAAGATTGAAAGCTTACACCAGCATTACAAAGTTTATCTCTCCAAATCCTGGTATAAGCTCTATTTTGTACTTTAAAAGCAAGAATATAAGGGCCATGCTTGTTAAAAGAGTTATTGGAGAATTTGGATGAATTAGTAAAATTTCAAGATTAGTAACAGCTGTAATAAGGCACCTTGTAAAAAGGAAATGTTCACATGCTATTACTTCAAATGGGAAAAAAAATACCCTGTTAAAAGCATAGAGAACCATGAGAAATATCAGCAAACAGAACTCATTTCTGGGGAAGGTATTTACACTGAAAGAAAGCAACTCTTAACAAGGAACGCCTCCTAGGGCCTCAGCTACACAACACAAGAATTACATTTAAAACTCATTAATGTCAAGTAGCAAGTGGAAATGTAAGAAAACCTACAATTTTTATAAACAGACCTTTAAATGGATTCATATTTATAGGTGGAAAGAAATCCAAATCACTCATGAGAAAATTTTAGATTTGCGAGAATACTAAACTCTTAGGTAGAAAATTAAATTACAATAAAAGCGGTCTAGCTGACATCACCTAATGAAATACAGAATCTGTCCCTATACTTTGAATATATATTTTCTGTCTTAACTAAAAAGAGAGATTATTTTTCTTTACCCACCAAGGTATCTAAAACAGATCTAAAATAGAAGTAAATAATTATGAAGTGAATATTGTTTACTTCTAACACTTGCAAAGTTTAACTAATGTTGAAAAAATGTATTTTTTCATATTTTTGGGATTCCAGTTCTGTCCTTCAGTGAACTTAATAACTATTGTCTTTTTTAAGAACACTTTCTCCTTAACTCAAGCAATTTGCCACCATTCAAGACTGTGTAGAACTGTTGGATAAGAGGCAAACAGGAGCAGATTAATTTAAACAAGGAAAAAGGAAGTGAAAAGTAGCCCCCACAACTTCAAGCCCGAAATTCCATTCTCCTGAAAAAGCAGAAATGACACACAGAGATCATCCTCTTCAAAATCCCACAGGTCTACCAGCAGTGGATGTTGCAAAGAAATGATGTCTGATCCCTTCTGTTGCCTGGCTGCTCCTCACACTGTGCAACATGTGCTGTGCTTCATCATCTTGTATTTAATGTGGTGCCAAAGTTGGGCAAGTCCTGCTCCATTCCTTTTCCTAACTCCAGCAACGTGTTCCTGCCATGTACTTTGGATCAAACCTAGTGAATTGATTCGATAAGGCAGATCAATTTAAAACTAACACTCTTAAGCATTGAATTGCTTTCTTATGTAGAATCACTCCACTGGCTTACTCTAAAGCCACAAAAGCCACTAAATCTGAGGCAAACGATAGAAACAGGTGCAAAAGGTAACAGGAAGAAAGGAAAAGAGAAAATGAGATTACGCCTTTTAGTAACAATTTGCAGCTTCACTGTGGCAGTCAAAACACAAAGCTGCTGTCTCAGGAGCTCCACAATAGCTTAAGCTGCTCCACTGACCCTGGTGGGTCTTCCCACCCAAGTGGAAGTCCCAACAGTGGAGCAAGTGGAGCTCCACTATACTCCATTCTCCTGGCTGAGCAATTTGCAGTGCCACTGCAGTGCTTTGTTCCTGTAAGCATTGCTCGTGGTAACGTCTACCCTGGGAAAAAAAGGCATTTTTTTATTAGTGAAGAACGAAAACTTAGATGCAGGGAAGCTTGGTCTTTAGAGTATTTAAAAAGACAAAAATACTCCATGTTGATTGCATATACAGATTACTTAAAAGTATACACAGGCCATTGGGAGGAGGTCAGTAAACTGCAAGTGGAAGCTCTGTAGGGTTTAGGTGGTTTTGGTTATTGTTTTGAACAGAATGGGTTTACATCAGAAAATACATTTTTCTAAACATAAAAATTTTCATGCTTTGGTGAAAAAGAGCTCTCATGTTTTAATGATTTCATAAAGATGATCTATATTAAATGCATCATATCTATGAATTTATATTACTTCTGAATGAAAACAGAACTTTAAATCTAATTATTGCATAACATATTGCATCTAGTTACTGTCTTGTATACTTGTTTAAAATGGCTCAGTATTATCAAAAAGAAAATACATTTTGAATTTCAATTCAGCAAGAATTCTAGTTTCTTGTTAGTACCACTCACTTTGCAAACTCATGCTCTCTAACTATAGACTTACCAAAAAAAACCAAAAAAAACATGGAAGGAATGGAAGGAAACGAAGATACAGGTATAGTTCTGCTTTGGCCATGATTTTTGATACCCCTATACCAAACAAATCAGATGCAGTACATCTTTATTCATATAGTCCACAAGCTTTACATTTACCTATAAAAAATTAGATGCTTATCTACTAAATAGTAAAAGTACCAGTAAATTCAAAAATACATATTAACGTGATTCAAAAATATTATTTCTATTTTAAAGAGATGAAGTGCTGTTCATATCGGAAACACTGACATTCACCAAGTTTAGGAGTTCTATAAACATCTAAATGAGAAGGGTATGCAAATAAAAATAGAAGGACAGTGGAGAGAAAAACACTGGAAAACATATCAATACTGCATAAATCCCTATTTTTAACTATTCTATTATTTCAGATTTCTTGCATTACATTTAAAAATACTTCCTGAGAATAAGAGTCTCAACTCTTATGACACATATTTAACGAATCTATTCATGGAAATCCTCCATCTGCTCTGAAATGAATGTTACTATAATTGTTTTAGATCTATATGAAGACAAATGACAGACCAACTGCTGTAATGGAATTTTTAATGAAATCTTCACATTTCTGCCTGACTGGGCACACTAGTGTGATCTAAGAACTAACTGAAAAAGATGAAAATTCCTTACATCTGTCTTTACCTTTCAGGCTGAATTATCCTGTTCTGCACCTATCTCTTAATGTTTACATTCAGAAAAGTCATCTGTTGCAAGTAGATGAT
This sequence comes from Cisticola juncidis, assembly GCA_013400215.1. Lineage (NCBI taxonomy): Eukaryota > Metazoa > Chordata > Aves > Passeriformes > Cisticolidae > Cisticola > Cisticola juncidis. The sequence goes on along the minus strand of VXBR01007134.1, from coordinate 282,472 downwards.
GTAGTCTCTTCCATAAATGCTTTGTCTCCTCTATAAAAGTATAGATGTCTGTATTAATAGAATACTTAATAAAAGATAATCTGCCACTAAAAGTATACTCTAACCTTAGAGTAGATTTTCTGATATAATCTGATCTTTTATTCTGTATTTCACACAACTCTATTATTTTCAACTATCCTTAATGGAATCATGAAAGCAATCTCTGTTTTAGAAAACTGAGGCCATATCTTCAAAAGAACTCCGGTTTGGCTACCTAAATGGCAAGATTTTGAAAGTACCTAGCATTCTGTAGCTTACTGGAACAACTAGAAGCTGACCTCAAACTTTTGTTACTGAAGTGAGCACGAGGAATTTCATTTCACAAAACAACCTTTAAAACTGATCACCATGTCTAAACCTTTCTAAAAGATTAAAGCAGAAAAACAAAACTACAAGTACTCACTCAATTGTGAGTTGCTTTATTTTCTAATACTTTTAAAAATATTGATAAGAATAGTATGTAAAAGAAGGGCTGGGGAGTGGAGAAAGGCTGAAAGGTCTTCTTTCCTGAACTAGATTCCAAACCGAGTTATGCCAAATAATAAGCAGCTTACCCATGACTAATATGATTAGGATGAGAAATTAAGCAGATATCACGGTTCAAAATGTGTTATTTTTGTTCCTTTTTTTCTTAAAGAAATCCAAACAAAAAACCTTCTACAAAATGTGTCTGGTCCCCAATAGAACCAACAGCAAATTTTCCATTAATTGGACAGAATCTGTTTCAAACTCTAAAGGAAGTTGCCACCCTTGTCTAAGAATAAAAATGTAACCATTCCTCAATCAACAGCTCATAGCCTACAGTTTATCACGCTGGAAAACCTCACTGGCTTGGAGCTGATGCCTACCTGCCTTTGTGCATGGTATCTTTTGGCACAGACAGGAGAGAGATGGGAGCAGTAGTGTTATAAGATGCAGACAAATTTACCTCAACTTCACAGACACACTCCCACAATATATAGTCTAACATTCCTTCAGAACATACAGATTAGTTTAGGACACATTTAACAAGAAGTTTTATACAGCTAAGGATACCTCCATGTCTCCACAATTGTAACCTTTACAGCTACAAGCTGTAACAAAAGTAGAATTTACTCTGATGTAACACACAATGTTCTCACACTTTCCACTGTGAGTCTTCTAATGCAAACCTACGTTTGTACAACAATTTCCAATTCACAGCCTGACTTCTTGTACTCAAAAGGCAGGAGCAATTTTCTTTAACTGTAATACTTGAGTTTGGGCTTTCCAATCCAGTGTCTGCTGTCCCAGTGAGCTCCATTTTAATTTATTACTTTCCAAAAAAAAAAAAAAATCCCAATGAGGCTCTTCTTGAGAGGTTATTGAGCTTATCCCTCAGCATCAAGGCAGAATTAATCATATTGAAACCATTCCTAATAGATGTTTGTCTGACCCATTCATGAATGTCATCACTAGTGGAGATTGCAGTGCCTCCCCAGGCATTCTCTTTTAGTGATTCATTATTGAAATAATTTTTTTTCTAACATAATTGTTTACTACTGTAATTTAAGCTTATAGCTTCTTGCATTCTTTATGGCAGATCTTGAGAAAATTTACTTTCTTCACATTTTACAATTTTGAACTCTTATCACAGTGGATCTGTTTTGTTCAGTCTTATCAACCCCAACTTACCTAGGAAGAAGTGCACACAATTTTAGATAAAAAAACACAGCAAGACTAATATATTTAGAAAAAAAAGTAGATCCTATTTTGGACCTACTATCTTTATATCTATGATCATATACAGTAAAACATTTTAACAATGGTCATTTATCATGTTCCTCAAGAGAACCAATAAAATGCAATGAATACACATCCTCTGATGTTGCACAGGTACAAAATGTATAGTTTGTTTACAAACTAATATTACTGAATGTAAAATGAAGCAACATTTTAAAAAAATATATTGGTAAGGGTCCAAAGTTTACATTTTCTAAAATATTAAGGTCATGTTTTATTTACAGACCAGCATTTGAACAATTACTGGCATTTTAAGATAACTGCTTAACCTGATGAATACATGAATAAAATGAAGCTGTAAAAAAAAGTCAACCAAATAAAAACCTCTGAATAATTGAAGTTCCATAAAACAGTTCCAAAACCACTATTTTAAATTTCTGTTTAGAAAAGCAAGATGTGATCTACCACACAGTAACTTATCAGAAACTGGTCTAACACTCTGATATGCTATAGGTATCGCAAGTGACCAGTGTTACCAACCATGTGCCCAAGAGTGTGTTTTTTGCCCATTCCAACTTCAAATGAAGTTTTCACAACAGTTGTAGTATTTACAAATTTAAAATAAAGGCTCAATATACCTTTGGATTGCCACTCTTATTGTGTCTTCTTTTGATGACTAGAAGTAGTAGACTGCAATCCAAAGAACACTTATTTTGTTGACTCTGTACCCCAGCTGGTCTTGGAAAAAAAATTAGACCAAGCATCTAATAGAGAACACTCACCCAGGATCAATTATGACAGAACTCACCCACTGAAGCCTCCCTCTTGATGAGGGGCGGTGTTTCAAAAGGTGGAAGCTTTTAAACTTGAACAGGACCTATGAGCTGTATGACCAGCCATGACACAAACCCCAGCTGAGCCCTGTCAGTATGTGACACCCATGGCTGCAGCCTCGGGAGTCTGACAGTGACACCTGGTCACCTACTGGAGCAGATACTCCTCTGCCTTCACTGTGCTGGGTTAGGTGACCTGAAAGCTGCATAATAAAAACCTATCTCAGGCTGTATTAGCTTTTACTGATTTTTACTGGGTTTGAGTAAGGAACATGTCTCCTCCATGCGGCACTCTTTTTCCTCTGCAGCCCAGTCCCACCTCTGGGGCCCTGCATAAAAGTGAATATAAAAACAAAGGAGACAGACATTTTTGCCCGCAGAAGGGACTAGTGAATGCCATAACACTTTTGCTTTGCCAGCCAAAATCCCAGTAAATAATGCAGTTTTTTCAAGAATGCAAGTTTTTCATTAAAACTTCAACCTTTATAAAAATAGGAGGTCATCTGAGGGAATGGAATAAGAAGCAATTTCATTTTGATTACCATCCTCCTTTACACTCTATTGTACCAACCTACATTAGGTGAAAAAAGGAAGAATTAAAAAGCCTAGGGACTCAATGTATGCTTCGCAAAAAATTGTAGGTATAACACCTCAGAATTATGAAAACCAAATCCTTTCTTTCCATGTTTGTGATTTTTGAGATCTCAGCATTTTCAAACATAACTCACTGATTCTCACTGATTGCAGTGTTTACATTGTATTCTGTATTCCATACTGGATGAGGCAAAGTATCAGCCAGTGATGATCCCTGTTTTATAGAGGACTTGATCACATTCTTGAATTAAAGCAGTTATTAGTGCATTATACTGCTAATGACAATGAAACTGTTTCACATTCTAAGAATACACATCTCTGAAGTGTTTTAAAATACCTAACCAAGCGATGCTATATATTCCTATGTAACATTCAAATCCTCTAAAAATATGCTTTCTTGAAAAGATTCTCAGTCTAAATGTGTATCAACAACAGATGTTGTTCCATTTCATTTCTTATATTATTTCTGATAAAGTTCCTGTTTTAGTTTTTAACTGCAGGCTATAGTTTCTAATTGCTGCTCTGCTTCAGCAGCCATGGCTGCTGCCTGCAACTGCTCTGTTTCACTCTGGATGGAATTGGCTGCTGTAACTTGCTTTCTTTCACTGTGCATATTGTTCTCATGCCTTTTTAGGTCAGATGCTTTAGCAAATGCTTTAGTGCAGGAACTACAGACAAAAGGTTTCTCTCCTCGATGCCTTCTTTCGTGATCTTTGAGGTGGGACTTGTGCTTGAAAGCTTTATCACACATATGGCATGCAAACGGCCTCTCATTACTGTGAACTCTTTCATGCTTTTTTAGATCTGGTGCACGAATAAAAGACTTCCCACACACCTCACAACTGTAAGGCTTGTAACCCGTGTGTATTTTTAAGTGTTCTTTCAAATGAGCTTGCGTGGTGAAGCCCTTTGTACACATTTCACAAACAAATGGTCTGTCTGCAGTGTGTAGTTTTTCATGTTTTCTCAAACGCGCTTCATCAGAAAAGGTCTTGCCACATGCCTGACATACAATGTGTTCCCTGTGACCGTAAAGCAAGTACTCAAACTTCATATCCCCAGCTGCTGTGGTCCATCCTGGCGTCTGCTCATCTTTCACTTCACTTATGCCATCATTAAATGTGAGTGCCTGAGGGGTCTGAGATCCTAAGTCTTTAGATTCCGTTGTTTCCATAGGCTCTACTTCTTGGCCATAGCAGTTTACTTTTCGGACTTCTTCGCTTCCCAACTCTTTCAGAATTGCCTCTTGCACTCTCAGGGTGGTAGTTGGTGATTTACCATCTTCCTGACTTGGGGGAGTGCCTTCCACTGTCACATCTGATGGACTGTCATCATGATCTCCAATCTCTTCCACCTCATCATCTTGAGTATCATTGGGTTCCCCTATAGAACGGTTCATTTTTAGACAGTACTTGCTCTTGGACTGTGTGTTTTCTTCAGGACTAGATACATCACGTTTTTGAGAGCAGAGTTTATCAAGAAACCGAATACCGAGGATCTGGCCTGAAGACATCATCAAGTTTACATCCTCTTTTTTAACAGAAATCTTGGCAGTATACATGTAATTGAGAACTTCCTCAAAAATATCAGAACGAAGAAAATCTATTTCTATTACTGATGAACTATCAACTTCAAGCTTTTTGAAAAGCTTTTTGAAGTAGGTACTGCAGGCAGCAAGCACGCACCTATGGGCTCTGAACTTAACATCTTCAACCACAATAGCAATGTCACAAAATTCTCCTTCCAAACGTTGTTCATTCAATGTTTTCAGGAACACAGTTTTGTGATCGTCGTCATTATATTTAATGGTTTCAGACATACTGATGAAAAACTCCTGTAAATTAACAGGAAAATTTTGTAACTTTTATAAAGCAGTCTAAATCACAAAATCCCAAGAGATGAAGTAATTTCCATAATTTAAAAAAATGTATAAAATGAGAACAAAAAGACTGATAGACTCTAAAAGCATTACTCTGAAACTGATTTTAAAATTGTGAATGCATAAAGGTCTTTCCTTCAGTTATACAATTTACAATTATTCAAATCTTTATTGATACACAAAATTGAAACTTTCTCTTTAAAACTGCAATTCTCAGTAAACTTATAACCCAACTCCTAAGTCATTATTATAGCTAAAGGAAATACTCTATTTCCTTTACACTCTATATAAACTGTGTAAGAAATACTCTAAATGACTTAGCACAACACACTAAATTTGACATATCAAATATAAGCCTTACCATGAACAATGCAGGAAGTTTTCTAAGCAAATGATTGTTAAATTAATCTCAGAATGGGCCACCTTCAGCCTGAAAGATGAGAAGATAATAACAACTTCATGAAATTATAAGATCTATTCCAAAAATTATTTTCAATTTGATTGTTCAAACACAGCATTTTCTATTATTGAAAGTTAGATAAAATACACTGTTAAAATACCCAGTTATTTTTTAAGAGCTACTGCAGACAACTGTTGAGGACAACTCCATGTGTTTACTTTCCTATGACTACTGCACTTCCCTGGTTCCACTTTCCTGCTATTTAACTTTGCATTAAATCTAAAGGTCCGAAAAATCTCCCCAGGAATCACCACAATTAACGCAGTAACCAACGCATCAAGAAGGTGATCAGTCTTCTGCTGAACCAGAGAGCTGACCAAGCCTAGCAGAAGGTCTGGCAGGCAGACCAAGCATCCCAAAGCACAGCAGATCAAGGACAGGGATAGATGTGCATCCAGGACCAGGGGAGGAGGAAAGTGTACCAGATTTCCAAACTATGGAGATTCCAGAAAACAGAAGGATAATGCAAAACTCACAATTTCAAATTTTTCAGTCCCAAGAGACATTTAATTGTGCCAAAGCAGAAAACACAGGAGAAAGGAGGGAAATTTAATACTTGGTTTGGAATAAATCCTGTGCCACCTGGCACAGATCTCCTGGGAATTTATTCCCTAAATTCTAATTTATCCTTAACCATATATGAAACAGAAGCAGATGACAGTTATGATGACAGATTTGCAACTCTTGGTGCTGTGTATTTCACACGGTACTGGAACACCTGGCTCCCTACAAATACCTCTGCAGGTCTGAAACCTCTGCTAAAATGACCCTGGCAACACGGGGGGAAAAATTTTTTTTAAAATAAAATTCTTAGTCCTAAATATAAAATTGTCTGTAAATATTCGAAACACACAAAAGGAAAGCAATCTTGTATATATTTAAGGGCTGTTTGGGTCTGCTGGCCCGGGAAAATGTATTGGTCCAGCATTGAAGATGGTAGGATAACTATTTCAACAGGATCTTTTTAGAGTTCTTTGCGAGATGGGAAAAATGCTTGCTTTTAGAGCAAGCTGCAAAATGTCACTGCTAATAATCTAGCAGCAATTGCACCGTCCTGTTAAACAGTACACAATTTTGCTGCAATTCTGTGGACACTAAGGAAAAACTAATTATAGAAGTAATTGGCTGAAAACTGGGCTACGGAGTACACAGGGGTATGTAGCTGGAAAAGAACAAACTCAGTCCTTTGCGAATTGAGCAGGGCAGGCACTTGCCCAGAGCGCTTCCAGCTGATTTAAGAAAGCTCTGGTTACTTATTCCACTGGGCAGTTCCGATTTATTCCTCCACACACTCTTTACACGGCCGCTACCTCCGCAAGGGCCGCGGGGAGGTGTGCTCGGACTGTGGCTGCTCGGGACGCGCTCCGCGCCTCCCCGCGCCGGCTCTCCCGGCCGCCGTGCCCGTGACGGCGGAGGCGCACGCCCGCTCCACGCACCCGCG